>OY735257.1:5939660-5960873 GCA_963457715.1 Argyresthia albistria | reverse complement strand
TGGTGTCAATGGGACCACCCTTGAGGTGTACCTATACGCCGAAAAAAGATTTGTTCAAATCGGTTCATAATTGGCGGAGTTATCGCGTAACAAACATAGAAAAAAAAAAAACATACGGGTCGAATTGAGAACCTCCTCCTTTTTTTGAAGTCGGTTGAAAAAAAAGGGCAAGCCCTGTGGCATAGGATGAGTAGATACTTCCCACCAGTAAATGACACAATATCTAATAGTCTAAATAATTTCCGAATTGTTGCATCAATGATAAATTAAAATATGACAATTATTAACTTAAGAAAATTATTGAAATTAACATTGAAAATTGAAGTTTAAATTAGAGTAACAATAAAATATTAACTTAGTTTAGAGAGTGTGTGATGGAGTGTGTGTGTGTGTGTGGTGTGTAATAGAGATGGAGGTGTATGTAATGTTTGAGTGAGTTATTGTAGTGAGTAGTGAATGGATGTGTTGATGATTATAAATTATTTATTGTACATTGAATTTTATTTATTATTGTTAATTACAAGGGTTTACTTATTATTAGTATTTTTTTATTATTATTTATTCATTTATTATTGTATTGTGTACTATGATGAAACAATTAAGATGTTTTCCGTTTCATCGTACGTTAGGGATCTCAGCCACTTGTATATAGTTTTCTTATTTTCAAATAATGTCTTTGTGTAAATTTCACTGAGTATGCTGATTTTGTTGTAGAGATGAGGACCAATGAATTTGAAAAATCTTTGCATAAAGCTAGTACGCACTTTTACAGTTTGGCATACTTTGTCATTTCTCCGTTTTGTTGTTACTGCTGTCTCACTAGGCAGGACTTTACAGTGCTGTTTAAGTATAATACTCTGTATGTATATATATTTGTCTAACAGTAAGGACGTCACAAAAATTGTAAAGTTCAGTAGTAGGAAAGAGGAAAGGTTTAAATGTGCAGACCTTCAATACTGCACGCTGAGCCCTCTCTACACGTAAGAGATGTCTTATGCGCACCACCCCAACTAGTGATACAGTAACGTAACAGGGATTCAGCAAGAGCCACGTAAATACGTTTCATAATCGATGACTCAATGGTTAAATGCTTTTATGTCTCTTGTGTTTCAGGCTGCACTGTACAGAAGCGGGTACAACAGATTCGCGCCCTACTAAGCCGGCTCCAGTGGAACACGTTGAAATCAAATGCTCGAATATGAAACTGATTCTGTTTCAATCATCAGAACATGACAATGGACTCTCTTTGTAAAGGTACAAACGTTTAATAAATGTAAGGTATCAGTAATAGTGCTAGCTGGTTGCTGTACAAGTATGCTTGAATTTTTACTATAGTTTATGATTAACCGCTGCGTAGCGGTGTCTGTGTTGATTGAGACTCGTACATGACACTAGTTGGGGATGTAATGGCTGTTAGCTGAATGCGTGGGCAGCTTGTTTCAACTACTGCACTCGGTAAGCGAGTGCTGTCTACATTAGTATTGAAATCAAATGTAAACTTTAGAGACTGATCTGCCAAGTTTAGTGTTGAAAAATACGGTCTTAACAAATTTCGATAATTGTAATTACTGATTTAACATACGTATACCAAAGTCATTATTGAAATTTCTAACATAATTATTGTATTTTTGTGTAATAATCACAAGTGCGAGCAGCTAAAGTGTTTTGCATCTATACTATTCTGGTTATCATAGGAGTAACCGTATAATAAGTGTAACATCGCTACACAGCCTAGGTGCGTAGTGTTCAGATTCGTACATCTCACTGTATGGTTATCTACTAGTGTAGGCGTTACACATATTGACAATAGTTAGTACGATCCTTCAATGTAACGATATTTAGTGAGCTTTGCACTTGCATATCATAAAGGAAAGTGTAAATACTGGGAACGATGGAGTGTACGTTCCACGTACCGCGTACGCTACGTACGTGAAGACTACGTGGGAGTAGCATTACAAAATACCTACTAATAACCATTTTTACTCTTCCTTTGACTATAGGCTGTTTGTAGGCTAAAAGTTTGTTTTAAAAATTATCTCATGTTTATTTTATTCGTTAGAAGTTTAGAACTGCTACTTGTGAACGCGGGCGACAGTAACTATATTTTTGTTTATTAAATGACGGCAGCGCCTCTCGTCGGTTCACAAGTTAATTAACATAATAATAATATACTCAATTAACTTCCCGAACAATGCTATACTGTAACTAATACATTTTAGAAGATAATCCTTTTAACTTTAAACATTTTATGGTGCATTTTTGATAATGGTGCCATTTTTTTGGTTGTTTAATTAATCTAGAAAGTTACCTCTTTTTGAGCTACATTAAAGCGTGAATTTTATTTTTATAGGTGTAGTGTTGAATTATGTATATTTATCACTTTTACAGTAGCTATTTGGATCTTGATAAGGTTAATTACTCAGTCATGTATGCTTTTGAGAATCATAAGGATCTTTCTAAGTATGTACCAATATGTAGGTCCGACGTCACGTAGGTTAACGCTTTAGATGTAGTAATAAGCAAAGAAGTGAACTCCATCGAGTTCTTACATATCATTGAGATTTCTCTTTTGATTATTTGGTTACATGATTCAGAGCTATTTTAGTATATTTTTATCTGAGGTTCATTAATTTCACAAACATGCGTACGGGTCCAACCCTTTTAGAATCGTAAATATCGTTAGATCTAATGTTTTCATTAGAGTTTTAAAATTAATGTTACTAATACGGATTCGCTCAACATTTATACCAAAGCACAAAACCCATCGATTCAAACTTTGTGAGCGTTTGTTTGTCTAACACCCCACTTTTAGATTTAATAGTCTTTCTGTTGAAAAACTTACAAAATCTTCAAGAACGATTAGATATGTCAGTTTTAAGTTGTTTTGAAAAACCTTTTTCTTATTCTAAGCAGATAACTGCTGACTCTACATATCTGTTTGCCATCTGTAGATTAATTTGTCGATTTTGTGATTTAATGTAGATCTGTATGTGTAAGTTTTTCAAGTTAATTTGCCCTTATCTGGATAATGTTAGTGTATCTATAGATACCTGTATTATGAAAATCTCTGCGGGTCGATATTCGTAAAACCACTATAAGTACCACCAATCAAGTAACTTGTAAAATCAACAAGTATACATATAGTATAGTGCTTATTCGAAATACATTTGACGTGTCCGTGCTACTGTTCTTAACATTTTTCTATGTTGGTCTGACACTTTTAATGTAAATCAGTCACTACACTACATTATACATAGTAAATAGGTAATAATTTAATTCGAGTAATACTTCAGAATATATTTTGTAAACATTGTGAAAAAGTTAACAGTTGTCTAAGCACCTCGTAGGTTCACAGTGACGTCTTACACAAGAAAGCTTTAAATTAATAAAAAGTATAGTGGTGCCGACTTCGTCGTACAATCTGTCCTATGTACGTTACATACATATGTTCGTATCTACCGGCAATCTCATGACATTTAACTGTTTTCATATTATTCTAGTCGTTTGCGCACAAACTGAAATAGGGTTATACATACACAGATTCGGGTGCTTCGTTTATGTCACAGATGTTTCCTGGAGCGAGATAAGGCGATCAATTGATATAAATCTATCCTTGGATCAATCATAATTAGGTAGCTTAGAACATTAGTTCAGTAGTAGGAGCTTCAGTTTCTTCTTTGTGTCATATTTTTTCCCGTAGGCGGAAGCGTCGACACCGTGCTTGGTGTGAAGCACAGACATATTAAACTAGACGCATGATGAAAATCGCACAATATGACGACCTGACGTGCCACTTACGGATTTAAGAACAACACAAGTTAATTTACAAAAAATATATATAAATATAATATGTACAATCGCCCAACTAATTTTGAATAGGTTTTACCTAATCAAAACTTGTATGTTTGAATAACATCAAGTTTCAGTATTAGGTTAGGCTTATATCATACATCAAAAATGAAGTCAGGACGCGGAGGTTTGCACAAAAAGTAAGTAGAGTCGTGTTTTAAATAAGTCTGTGTTAGTGCGGTGCATTCGCCTATACACATAAAAAATACATACATACAATATTGTTTAGTTTGGTGTTGTTAAGTATAGACGTTTAGTTATGTTGCAGCTTCGATCAACTCTGTGCTTTACTGCTGAATACTCAAGCGTGAATGCGTAATTTTAAGTGATTCTTTAGTTTGTAGAAATTGCCAGTTTTAGAATGTTGTGTTTAATAGCAGTTTTGTTTCTAAGTACACAAGCAAGTACATTTGATTATATTATGATTATTTTCTTTTTTACAATTTGTTTTAATCTTATGGAAACGTCACAACATTTATATACATAAGTGTCAATCACACAATGATCATTTTATTTCAATAGAGAATCGAATAAATTATCTCACCAATCTTTTGTATGTGATTTATATGACATCGTAATGATAAATCAAAGGAGCGAACTAATTTTGTATAGAGATTTCATAATCTAAGCCAAAATGTTGTTACATGGAAAAAGAACAGAATTTACTCGACATATCTATTAAAATGGTTAGTGTGTACTACAATAAGATTTTGAAAAGGAAATCATCCGAAACTGTATTATAATCATTATAATAAGGATAATTATGTATTTTGTAACGCAAATAGTCTTTCAATTTATGAGGGATATTCAATGAGAACTTCATATAATGTTTTTGTTTTATGCTGTGCACAAATGATTTACATACTTAGTTTGATACTTGAGCTCCATTTCCTATTTAGATCATAATGAGTCGTTAGATTGTGCATAATACGAATTCATATCAGTAGCTGCTGCTAGCTCTCTGGCCGCGTCGTTGGCACTAGAGGCTAGCACGGCAACTCTGTTGGCAGCCGGCACGGTTCGGTCCGGACCGAGCGCACCGGTCGGCTCGCGATGTAAATAGTGTTATCGGCGAAGACGCCTCATGTTGCATTCATTTCTACCCTCGAGTTGTATTGTTAAAGTAGCCACAGTTATAAGTAACACTTGTTTGTCAATTGCACTCCTCGAATGCTGTTCCGTTAGCCTAGACAATATCTCCGAAACAATAGTGACACCATAGAACGCGATACGCCTGCAAGCTTATAATCTATATTTATTCCCTTTGTCAAACGCCAAACTTTGTTGCAAGGCAAAGAGCGCATACAATCGCCGACAACGAGAGAAAGACTCTGACTTGCGTGTAGCATACAAAGCAAAACTAATATGTATTGTTATTCAACTAAGTAGTAAGAGTAGATACCAATTGTAAATTACACGTCAGTCGTGGCTTTTTACTTTATTTTTGTAAGTCGGTAACTGGTTGTTGTTTTCTGTATGCGCTAAGTGCTGACTGCTGCACGCGCGCAGGTACCTACGTACTATATAAACAGCCCGTGCCAGCAGTATTTCCACAAATACAATCTCTGTGCTCAATTTCCGTGTCTATGTTGTTCGTGTAATGTTAAAATGTTTTTAAAATAAAATATAAATAACAATAGATTTGTTACATAATAAATGTCTTCCGTTTGGCACGTATTTATAGATTAATTGCACAATTTAATGTTGCACGATACCGTTGTCGAATAAGAGTCTTGAGATATTGATTGAGGGATAAATTAATTGACCCAGTGCACAGCGAGCTCTCATATTAATGTACGACTTGTGATAAAGCCAACAACTAACAGAATTTGATTTGTCAAATTGCAAACTTTCATTGTATTGTTAAAGTCGCAAACCTAATAATCCTCTTACATTTATTGTAAATATTTTATTTTTTTTTCATTTGAGAAATATTGAATGAAATGAATTATTTCAAGCCTTTGGCTTTGTGTACTCATTTACGTTAATAAATTATATAGTATGAACGTGTGTTTTTTTTTGTCATCAGCGGTCATCCTACTGTGTAGTTAAAGCTATTAGAATAATCTTTAATTAGGTATTATGATGAGTTCTTATTTATCTCCATTGCGAAAATCTATGCGCATCCGATGATATGCTACATTGGCATTTCTGTGATTGGGTTACAAATTATTGATAAATAAATTATATGGATTGATAAGATTGCGCGGTGTTCTGATAATAAAGGTACAATCATTCGACAAGAAATAATAATTAAAACAATCGTAACGCTAAGATTATCGGCGTGATAAGGGCTGCCTTCAGTGGGCGATCGCGAGTCGCTCGCATGCCGCGTGCGCCGCGTTACCATACCACCTCGCCGCTACAACGCGTCACTCGTGCGCTGCACGGGCGACCCTCACAACACACCACTGCATATAAATGTGACCGAAAATGGTACTGTGTCCCCCCTTCAAGTGGTCCGCTAAAGGCGGCTTCAATCTCAACTCGGCAAGCACGAAGCCCAACGTTCGCCGTGAAACTATAGCTGTAAGTACTCGCGTTTTATTACCTGCGATCTACCTAGTTCCAATATTTACGAGAAATGCCAGTTTGATACTGACTCAGAAATAGTGACGATGTGTGTGTGTGTGTGTACAGCTAAGTGCGTGCTAAAGTACCTATTCAATTCGCTCCGCACCTGATATTGCTGCTCGTTGTTCGTTTGGTACCCTATATTAACAAATATTTATTCAGCTTAATAGGTAATCCTCCTCATACCTACGTAATATAGTAGGCTAGCTAGCATGTAGTAAGTCTCTGCATGATAAATGGATGTATAATTTCAGAACTTGCATTGAAATCAAGAAATGTTGATAAAAGATAAATAACTAAAATCAAAGGCATGATTTCAATCTATATTACCGCAGTCGATAAGCACGTATGTGAGGATAGGTACGAACAGTAGAATGAAATGCTAATTTGGTTATTACATTAAGGGCCATCCAACCTACTTTACGAACTATTAGTATTTCTTTTATTATTTTCTCTAAGATTTTATGAAGGGCAGAATTTATCTGTATCTGTGCTTCCTGATCTGTATGCTTTGTAGCCAAATCCCAAACCAATTTGTAAACCAGCTCACCTGTTTTTTACTTCGATGAATCTTCAATTTTCAGTTTTCAGTTGATCCCTGAGATAAGTATCATAATAAGTTTCAAAACAAAGCGTACTTACTATTTATCTCGCACACGCCTGCCTAAGTTGATAGCTAATTAAATTCTGGACCATTTTGAGAAAAACCGATTTCTCATTCCAGAAATTGCCAGAAGAACTCAGCGCCCCAAACGCCAACGAAACTATCAACTATGGCGACGCGGGGGAAAATAATTTCAGCCTTTCAGTGGACCCGGGATTATCCAGTAAGAAGTCCAGCTATATGAGCATACAGAGCGCAAAGTCTAGCCAGAGCAAAGACTCGGATTATGAGAGTACGGAAGGGCAGGAGAATGCGGGGCCGAAGACGGTGTCTGAAATGGTCCAGGAAGACCCGGACACTGCTGTGCGTCGCAAGCGTGGAGTCGTCGCGCCCCCAGCGCCGGCCGAGCAGTCCATTACGGACCTACAGTATATGAAATATACGAAGGATGAGCAGTAAGTACCTATTTAGGGTGAGAAGAAGACCATCTAGATTTAAATCTAAGAACACAGTCAATCATGAGTCGAATGAGGCGACATAGGTCGTTGCGGTTATACACTAATACTATGGTTGCGGTTTGTTTGACTGATTTCCTTTTTAATACGCTTTTATTATTCTAACATATTCTACCCACCAGGTCCGCGGAACAAATAAAGAACGCCGTCATGGCCAACGACTTCCTCAAGAACCTCATGGACAAAGAGCGACTAAAGGCTGTGGTGGAAGCCATGAGCTCCCAGGAGTTTGAGGCGGGAAGCCTGATCGTCAGGGAGGGCGAGAGCGGCAGCCACCTGTTCGTCTCTGCGTACGGACAGTTCGAGGTGCTGAAGGGCGGGCAGGTTGTGAAAACCTTCGGCATGGGGGAAGCGTTTGGCGAGCTTGCCATCCTGTATAAGGCGAAGCGGTTTGCGTCAATACGATGTAAGTAGGACTGGGGGTGATACAAGTATACCTCCAGCCAATTGACGACCTCGTGGCGCAGCGGTTGCGCATCTGCCTACCATGCGAGAGGTTCCCGGGTTCGAACCGCGGCTGGCGACAAACAAAATATCCCCAGGTTTTGGATGTTTGTGATGTCGCTGTTTCTGGTTCCCACGACACAGGGTATCCTAGTGTGGAGCCAGAAGCAATGTATGTGCCTGTATGTAAATGTTTATGTTTCATTATAGGCTAGGTATTATCTGTATATCGATCCACCGATGGAGCGAACAGCACTGGGGTCCACTGTGATCCACCGTTGTTGGTCTGGGTCTGGGTGCAACCTGTGACAGTCGCAACCCGGGTGTTAGGTGAGAAAGAGTAAAGGGAAACAAAAGTCTGAAGGCTTATGACTTAAAATTAACATGGGTACATTACAAATGGAGGGAACAAATAGATAACGATAGAAAAATTTAACATTACAGTCTTCACATCTAAACTAGTACTATTATCTCTTCTGTGCCTAAACCTAAAGTCTTCACAAAATAAAAGGCCTGTTTTGACAGTTCACGCCCATGAAGTTGTAACCCCTAACGCGTAAGTAATAGAAGCGCTTTTCCTTAGCAACTTGTACGCTTTGCTTGTACGCAACAGTTGGCTTTTATTACCAACGCATTAGGGGTTACAACTTCATGGGCGTGAACTGTCAAAACGGGCCTTTTATTTTGTGAAGACTTAGGTCCTCTGTAACATTATCAACAAAATGCATTCTTTGCACTACGTAACCTAATATAATAAGTAGGTAATAAAAAACACTTATCACTTGATTTTAGATACGACTCCGTAGAGTTAAATAGGTACTTGATAATTCATTAGTCAACAATGCAGTTATATTATAAAGTAGGTATACATAGTAGTGTGATGAAGATGATGAATTAGAAGTGTAATAAATAAATATTCCCATGTGAGTATAGTGTGATCTGTTTCTCACAATACTTTGTGGATTGGTTGAGCAAATATTATTGAATTACTCACTTCCAGATTACCTTTAAATAATAAATAATGACCCTCAACTCTGCCTACCTTGACTAATCGGCAAAGAAAAATTATAGGTACGTCTATTAATATGTCCCTTATGTCTGTGATCCCTATGAAAAGGGTATACCAAAGATTAATTCCAGTTTAGATAGTAGTTAGATTGTTATCTACTTACACGTAAGTACCCACCCAGTGATGAATGGAGCACTCCTATTTTATAGGTTTCCACAATGCATTCCGACTGTTTTAACAGGTATAACAGAAGCAAAAGTATGGACGCTGGAGCGACGGGTATTCCAGAAGATAATGGTGAGGAGTGGGCGCCAGGAGCAGGAAGACAACATGCGATTCCTGTCTTCAGTGCCTCTTCTGCAGGGCATACACCAAATCGAGATCGCTAAGATATCCGACTTCCTCAAACGGGTACGTTCCACAAATAATTGTAATGACTTCTTTAGTATTTGGTCCAACGGTCACGGATTACGGCTCCTCTGTGTTAGGATTAAAGATGTAAAACGATGTAGGTAGGTATAGGGAAGGGTGGAGTGGGGAGGGATTAACGTGCAATGCAAAATGGTTAAGCCAATAAAATAGCTGTGGCTGCTGTTGCGCACGATTTTATTAAACAATTCAATTGAACTATTTGAGACACATGCTCTCCTAAATGCGTAATACGTAAATGAACATAATCTTTAGATAACCTACTGTCTGTAGTCGAGGGAGTTGCCGGCCGCCATTTAATTTATACTAATTAAAGTACATATGGAACGCGCAGTTTAGATCAGAGTGTAAAGACTGATGGACTCGTAGGCAGCGAGGAGCATGCAATTGCTAGAGTGACGCCTTTAATACTTCCTTAGTCCTTCCTTATTAACGTACATCCATTTATACATATATCCTCACGCCTTCCCTGCAGAGGGGTAGGCAGAGACTAAAGACCTTTGTATGCGTCCTCTATACCGGCTGACTCCTGATAAGACCCTCCGACGAGATCGGTGAAGGGTCTGGCTCGCAACGCCCTGGTTCGAATCCCTGCTAAGAAAAAAACCTAGGTCCTGGATGTTCCTCTTTCCCAGCGTCGCTTTTCAAGTTCCTACGACACAGGAAACATGTACAGGAAAATCTTATGGCGTAGTTTGAGCCTTACATGTGCTCAATTAATATGCGCAGGAGTTCTTCTCCGCCGGCACCGCAGTGGTGCGGCAGGGCGACCGCGGAGACAAGTTTTACATCATCCGTGGAGGGACCGTCGTGGTGACTAAGCGCGACGGCGATGGGGCGGAGCGCCAGGTCGGGGTCCTGACGAGGGGCGCCTACTTCGGGGAACAGGCGCTGTTGCATGAGGATAGGAGGCTGGCGACTGTCACCGCCCAGCCGCCGGGGGTCGAATGTCTTACTCTGGAACGCGGGTAGGTTAACACTTCTTCACTTCCTAGATATCTGAGTATGAAAATTTGAGGATAGTGAGAGAGACATCTTCACTGGAGGCACCATTGTGGGAACATATGGGTCGGCGACCAAGGAGCGGTGAGCAGAGTTCCAGGTCGGAGTGCTGACGAGTGGCGCTTACTCCGGGGAACAGGCGTTGTTGCATGAGGATATGAATATGAGGAGGCTGGCGGCTGTCACCGCCCAGCAGCCGGCATGCGGTCGAATGTCTTACTCTGGAACGCGGGTGGGTAACACTCTTCAATGCCTTGTAAAATCAAGACACTGTAATTTAGGGACATCATCGCTTCAAGTAGTGCGTCAAAGAGCGTGCGTATCTACTTACTAGACTAGAGTATTTGAAATGCTCTTGTTGAAAGGTACTTCATTGTTATGAGTTTAGTATTGAGTATGACCGATAGGTGATGGTAACATTATAAAAGATATTGAGGAAAAGATTATTATCCTTTGTTAACCGTAAGTCATTGTTAGTCATATCTTCTACTCACCATATTAATATTAGCGCATATAATTCCACGCTCTACGACTTTGTAAGACAAAATTATTTCATCAAGACTGGCTCAAGTATACAACTCTCATGAGTGCGGGCCGATTTTGACCTTTTGGGATAGTATAGTATGGTATAATATGGGGTAGTTAAGTTACTTCCCACACTAACTCACATAGTTACCCTGGTTTCATTAATATATATTTATATATTTATTATTTGATGAATCTGCTCAGATATTTATGTACACTTCCATGTACATTTATATTTGAAGCCTTGGTTTTGCTCATATATTAATGAACTCGACTGCACATACTGACTGACAAAATAACCTGTAATCAGTGCGACTCTTCAAGCGCTAGCCAATCTTATTCCCTTACTGCCACTAGCACGTACGCGGGTTAACTTATCACTAAACTCGAGTAAACTTTGACAACTCCATTCCTTTGATGAGTCACGATTTAAGTGGTAGGATAAGAGAATATTCTTGACTTGCGTTTGAAGTGGTGGCCATTGGAGATAGCTGACGAACAGTTTGTGATGGCAGGCCCTTCAGCGAGCTGCTGGGCAACCTGGAGGAGCTGAGGAACGTGCGGCACGCGGCCCCGCGGCCCTCGCAGCAGAAACAAGCGCAGGCGCAGGTCAAGTCGGGTGAGCAAACCAACTATGTACTCATTGCTACAACTGCTACCATAGGTACTAGAATTAGCGTTTTACGTGCTTCATTGAAAAAAAAATCGAATGAAATAAATTAAAGCATGCTTTCTAAGTTGCACACATACTACCTTTGTGCACAAGTGAGATGAGCATGATTTTAGTTTGTTGCTTGCATTCGATTCGTTTCTTCAATGAAGGCATTTTCTGATCTAGTATTTTTTTCCACGGCAGCTGTTCAAAGGGGAAGTTGATGTTTTTGCGAGTGATCCAAGAAATTGTCCCATAAGAGAAACAAATCTCGAATTACATTAAAGTTTCACTGAGATCCACTGAGGCATGGCTCCTGTCTGTATAATGCTATACAAACAGAAGCTTTCAACTAAAAACGTAAGTTTCATTGAAGATCTCGTAGAGGTCAAGTCGAGGCTCTGCCTCACAACTCGCAAGTCAGATAGATACCTCGGGTTCGAATCACGTGCGAAGAGAAAGAACCTCACGGGGGTTTTCGATTTCGCTCTTTTTAGTCCCCATCCCCATGCACGACACAGCAGAGTATCCTAATGTGGAACCAATATACAAGTGTTCTTGTTTATCACCAGAATACGAATACGTCGAGCTAAAAGACCTGGAGATCCTTGGCACGATGGGCGTGGGCGGGTTCGGTCGTGTGGAGCTAGTGCAGTACACACGGCGGAGGTCGCTGACCTTCGCACTTAAGTGCCTGAAGAAGATCGACATGGTGCAACATCAGCAGCAGGAGCATGTCTTCAACGAGAAGACGATCATGTTCATGTGCAACAGCCCCTTCATTTGCAGGTAACATAACGCACCTCCTGTCACTGACTGGCCTGAATAGTTTGATGAATGCTATTTGTGCTTGTAAGTTGTGTGCATGGAGGAGGTATCATATTACTCCAAAGTAGAGGTGTGGCGCAGCGCAGGCAGCGAAGTGATAGGTCCATGGTTATGTGTATGTGTGTTGTTGGTTATCTCCCAATTTCTCCCCTTTTTAGTTAACTACCCTATTTAAGTAAGTATTGGAATGCAGGCCTGCTTATATTCCATTATGCACAGGTCCATCCTGTAACACTGTTACTCGTTCTGACGACCTCTGTGGCGTTGCGGTCGAGGCTGTGGTTCCCAAGCGATAGGTCCCGGGCTCGAATTCCGGCCCGGGAGAAAGAAAAAACCTGTTCTTGTATGTTTACATGCTTGTGATGTCGCTGTTTGTGATTCCTTCGAGGTTATCCTAGTGTGAGGCCAGAATCAGTATAATTTCCTGTTTTATGTAAATAATAGGTATTTTACGATATGTTAAGATAGTAGTAGGGTAACATTCTCCATCCTCCCAGATTATACCGCACGTACAAAGACAACAAGTTCATCTACTTCCTCATGGAGCCCGTCCTCGGCGGCGACGTGTGGACCGTGCTGCAGAAGCAGCGCTTCTTCCCCGAGCACACGGCGCGCTTCATGGCCGCCTGCGTGGTTGAAGCCTTCGCCTACCTGCACGCCAAGGACATCATCTTCAGGGACCTCAAGCCGGAGAACCTGATGATCGATGAGCGTGGTTATGTCAAATTGGTGAGATATTTAGTTTTATTTAGGTTTTTCTCATACTAGGCGTCGGTTGCAACCACATTTAGTATATTTCTGTGTGATATTTTCCTCAGAACTGGCACGAAATCATATCGTAGGGAAGCCATTAACGCTTGGATAAAACTATAATATATATTGGTATCTACAAATGACACAGTTCACTGGAATCCAGAAATATTTGATATTTTTAGCTTCTGTCCACCTGTTTCTTCGTTAATACTCATCTCAATTCCAATGTCGCTTCATCTTATTATGTATTTTTTAGGTCGACTTCGGATTTGCAAAACAACTTTCGACCCAAAACAAGAGTTGGTCTTTCGCTGGGACCCCAGAATATGTTGCCCCGGAAATTGTGCTCAATAAGGTTTGATTTCAAATAATATTTTAATTATCACCATCCAATAAAAATGCAATAAAATAGGGATCGAAATGTTGTATCCGAATACTGAACAGGAATAGGTAAGAACAACGAATTCACCACCTCGAATATATCCTAAAATAGATTGGGAATCACAGACTAGTCGGGCGCAGAAACGTACAAAACATGAAATCATCGAAAATCCTTCTGCCCGCTCGCTCCGGTTTCTTAGCACCTGAGCGAGCTCTCCCATCTCTCACACCCAAGAATGCGTCTCTCTGTACCCATGCCGCTACCCCCTCCACGCGGCAGTCGGATGCTAAGAGACCAAAATACCTGTAAGGGAGTAACTAACATGGAATCCCATAGGGCCACGACCGGGCAGTAGACTGCTGGGCTCTCGGTGTGTTCATCCACGAGCTGCTAGTCGGCAAGCCGCCCTTCCGCGCGCCGGGTGGTGACCACATGAAGACCTACACCCTGATCCTGCGCGGGATAGACGCCATCACCTTCCACCCAAGAGTCACCAAGTCGGCGCAACTGCTGATTAGGAAACTGTGCAGGGCGGTGCCGGCGGAGCGCCTGGGCTATCTGAAGAACGGGATTCCGGATGTGAAGAATCATAAGTAAAATGCCTTTTTCTTTACATGATTTTGTGCATCATCAACTTTCATACTCAGCCCACATCAACCACTGTTGGGCATAGGCCTCTTCTCTATGGCGCCAATCCGCACGGTTCCTACAACCGCATCTATGAGATCCTGTCGATTTGATACATCATCGAACCACCGGGCGGTCTGACTGCCTGTCTGCCTGGTGGTCTACATTGTACCTGTAATGAAGGTTAATTGTGAATACATTACAACAAGTAACACTTATCAATCTCAATAGTTAATGACAAGACGAAGACGACAGTCACTCCACTTATGGTACCTGTCTTATTAAACTTAAACGTTTACCCTATTAATGGAGTGGTATATCCATATAAGTTACTCTATGGTGTACATACATCACATCCTACGTTCATTCTGGGCTAAAGTACAGTTAAAACTCGCTCACTCTTTCAACTATTAAGTAGTTAAATAACAATAATATAGGTAACAAAAACTTCTACGAGCAATGATTACGCTGGTACTTAACCTAAGTCTAGTTCAGTTAATAAATAGAGTAGAGACTACTCACCGAGCAATGATCATTAATTACGTGCAATATGGTATGATAGAGGACACTAACTGTAAAATTACTCGGCAATTAGACCAAGTTCATCCTTGCTATGTTTAGGAAATGGACACACTGTAGGAACCTAAACGGAAAGACTTGTGTTAGACTGTTAGAATGTGGTCAGTCTACTCAGACATCTATTTAGGTTAGTGAAGGTGCAAATGCACTTGTAAGTTGCTTGACAAGAGTTTTTAAGCCAATTTATAGGCATTGCATTTTGTATGAGTATTTTGGGCTAATCCGAAAGACGAAACAAAATAAAATTATAGATTATGTATGAAGTTATAATATTAAAATAAAACGATACATCCAGCTATCCTAATAGTAAACTACTAACCTTTGAATCAAAAGGACTTGTGAATTGCACGCTAAAAGTAGGTGCAATGCAAATATTATATCTGTTAGGTAGGTAAGATATCCTATATTAAAAAAATGCATCACATATTCTGATCTTGACATCCAATATGCGATATCCTTGCTGAGGTGAAGCTTATAAATCAAGATATGCAGTTTAGCTAAACAAGAGTTGTGTTGTCATTCAGATGGTTCCTCGGTTTCGACTGGGAAGCGCTGCGAGAGAAGAGAATGAAGGCGCCACTGATCCCCTCGGTCGCCAACAACACAGACCTCTCCAACTTCGAGAAGTATCCTAAAGTGAAACTTCCGCCAGATGAGAGCTCCGGGTGGGACCTGGACTTTTGAACATACTTGTCTACATGCCCTGAGGGTAGGCTGGAAAAATAATTGGTATTTATTAAGCGAAGATTATAATTAAAGCAACGACGACTTGAACCTTTTGTTTCAATCTTTGAATCTAAGCACTTCATGCATAGCATACCTACCGTTTTTATGTGAAATAGCATTGGCAGAAAATCTTTGAGGTGCAGTGGCGACAGTCAACCGAGTACGTGGCAGTCAACCGGATACTATGCAAATTTTGTGCCAAATGCAAATGTAGCTAGAAATAGAAAGATGCCTTCCGAAGACCAACAATTATTACAAGACAAATCAATTATAGTGAAACTAGCGCAAGAAAAGTTAGCCTATGTTAATTTACAGTGTACAAGAAGTGTAGGTCGCTTCTATAAATTGATAGTGAACATCTCAATGGGTAGTAAATTATCATTATCCCACATTGTCTGTCACATGTCTCGTAATGAGACTCGTGTCAACAATGATTCCTAGAAATTAACAGTTCATCATCTATCTACAGACAGTAAAAGTAGGTAGCATAAGTCAATCACCACACCATAGGTGGAGCATGTTAACGATGTAAATTAAAGAGTTTCATAGAACCAATTTCCATTTTGTGTTGAGAACATGTTTGATGGGAAAGCAGGGCGAGAGTTGCGCGGGCACCGCGTCGCTGTATCGTGATCGCAGAACCCATCGCGGCCAACATCACTGCAGGAAAGTGTACTAGAAAAACAACCAGTTTCAATGAACTAAATTGCGGTACAACAGGAACATAGATCGAACAGACCCGGCCTGACCCGCCTGACCCAACCAACGCGGAAATATGCCCCGCTAGACGTCTAATACTGTAACGTAAGTGATGACGAATTTACTACTAACCCAACTTTTACTACAAAACCTATCTCCAATATGGTAGACTATCGAGTCAAAGATTTTAAGTTATTTCCCTTTTCCATCACTTCAAAGCTATTTTTAGGGTACCGTATCCGAAGGGTGCCAAACGGGACCCTATTACTTAGGCTCCGCTGTCCGTCTGTCCGTCCGTCCGTCCGTCCGTCCGTCCTCCCGTCAGTCCTTCCGTCCGTCCGTCCGTCCGTCCATCAGCGTGTCCTAGAGCACGAACCGCAATAGCTAGAAAGTTGAAATTTTCACAGAATGTGTATATACGAGGGCGGATTGATAAGTATCCGAAACGAAGAGGAAAAAAACAAGTTATTTGAATCAAACTCATTTATTTTTCTACATACGTCCCTCCTAGCTCTACACACTTAGACCAACGGTTCTCCAGTGCAACTATACCCTTTTGATAGAAGCTTCTGTCAAGACCCTTAAAATAGCCATTAACGGCGTCAATGACTTCAGTGTTGGTGGAAAATTTTTGTCCTCCTAGCCACTTTTTCAAATTTGGGAACAGATGGAAGTCACATGGGGCCAAATCTGGCGAATATGGCGGATGGGGCAGTAATTCAAGGTGTAACTCTCGAATTTTTGTCATCGTAACTCTAGCCGTGTGAGCCGGCGCGTTATCTTGATGGAACAAAAATTTTTTCTTCGTCAAGTGGGGCCTTTCTTGTTTAACTACATCGCTCAGCTTTTGCAACAGGTTTGCATAATATTGGCCATTTATTGTTCTTCCCTTTTCTAGGTAATCCACATAAATTACACCTCTAGCATCCCAAAATACGGTTGCCATCACTTTGCCAGCGGACAACGTCGTCTTCGCCTTCTTTGGTGCCGGTTCGCCACTTTTTGTCCACTGCTTGGACTGTTCTTTAGTCTCTGGCGTGTAGTGGTGGATCCAAGTCTCATCTACTGTTATGAACCGACGAAGGAATTCATTGGAATTCCGTCTAAAGAGCTGCAAACACTCCTCTGAAATATGCACTCTTCGTTGCTTTTGCTCGTCGTTCAACAACCGCGGCACCCATCTGGCACAAAGCTTTTTCATCGACAAATGCTCATGCAGTATATGAAAAACGCGTTCTGACGAAATGCTTACGATCTCTGCTATCTCCCTAAGTTTTAATCGGCGGTCGTCTAGTATAATATTTTTTATTTTACTGACCATTTCCGGCGTAGTCACCTCATTTGGTCTTCCAGTACGGGGAGCGTCATTGCAGCTCTGTCGTCCTCGTTTGAAATCCGCGACCCAGGTGTGGACAGTGGTGAACGAAGGAGAAGAGTCCCCTAACACATGATCCAGCTTAGTTTTAATTTGATTTGCCGTTTTCCCTTTTAAAACATAAAACTTTATGACAGCACGGACCTCCGTTTTCTCCATTTTCATAAAAATGGAAAACCAACTCACTTCAAACCTTTATATTTTTTTAACAAACAAATTAATTATGATAAAATTATGTTTATTGGAACCGCAAAAGATTGTCAATGAAGTTTCTGGTGAAATTTTGTTTTAATTTCTTTTTTTTTATTGTGGTTTCGGATTCTTTTCAACCAGCCTGGTATCTGTTGCCCCAACAACAACAAATACTGAAATACGAGAGTTATTACAAATTAAAGGGGGTCCCCATACAAAAGACTTGTTTTGATACACCCACTCATTTCAATATGATGGTATATTTCGCGTCAACCCGCGTCGCGTCGTATCTCAGCCGGTATGTTGTAGGCCCTCAATCCGTAGGTCGCTTGAGTACAAATCACCGTGAGGGCATAATCTGTTTTTAGGGTTTCGTACCCGAAGGGTGCCAAACGGGACCCTATTACTGAGACTTCGCTGTCCGTCTGTCCTTCCGTCCGTCCGTCCGTCCGTCTGTCACCAGGCTGTATCTCATGAACCGTGGTAGCTAGACAGTTGAAATTTTCACAGATGATGTATTTCTGTTGCCGCTATAACAAAAAATACTAAAAATCAAATAGTACATTACTTCAGAGGGAAGAAAGTGACAGTTCCATACCGAGATTATGGCATTTGCGCCACGAGCTTGCGAGGGGCGCAAACCATTTGAGGTATGGAACTGTACTTGATCCTGAGGTATGTATAGTGCTTTTTATTACACCTACGAGGAAAATTATAGACATAAATGCATAGAAATCTGCAGTACTTATGAAAATTTCATACGTTGGCAAAAGGAAAAGAAAACGACTTCATTTTCTGAAAATGTATTGCTCGAAGTTTTTGCGAAAATGCGCGGGCTTTTCCTTTTTTATTCGCCCGTTTCTGGAGTAGGCTAAGATCATAAGGTCATGCAGCCACTTCTTCCGTGATTCCGCGCGTTTTATATACAAAAATAATTTCGTTTTTAATTTTCTGTATGCACCAAGGAGGTTGGTAACTGGTAAAAAAAAAAACTGTATGTGGCCAGTAACAATTTACTTGAAATTTAATTAGTAGACATAAAGTCTCTTTGCAGTATGACTGCTGACAAACAAAAAAATAAAAAAACCGGGTATGTAATGGAATTTCATACATACTTCCCACCCTTGGGTCGGAAGGATTTTCATACAAACTTCCATACCTTGGGATGAAAGGATTTGAAGGGCGGGATAAAGGCGTTTCTTCCCTCTAATTGGTATAATTAGTATGTATTTTCAGAGCAGGTGTGATAAAAAGAAATTTAATATCCCATACAACAAACGTGATTTTTTTTTGCTCATTTTTGCTCGATATTGATAATGGTAGCAGGTAGACGCTTAAAATGTTCACAATATATTGAGTATATTATTTACTTAAAAAATAAATAATTAAATTAAAATTAAATTAATATTTAGGGGGGGCTCCCATACATTTTTTTTGCGGTTTTTTTATAGATAATGGCACGGAACCCTTCGTGCGCGAGTCCGACTCGCACTTGGCCGGTTATTTTTTAAGTTTATTTTTGTTTTATTGTTTTGAGTGCTTACGTTTTGTTGTACGATGGTATGGTACCCTTCGTGTGCGATTCCGACCCGAACTTGGCCGATTTTTGATCGGTATTACATACTGTCTTAAGAAATGGGGAGGCCTTTGCCCAGCAGTGGGACACATTACAGGCTACGTAAAAAAAAAGTACCTATTTATTACTTACTTAATACTTACGGCCGTCTGCAATAACCCATCTATCCTCAATCTGCAGATAGATAGAAGGACATAGGCAAAACAAATGGAACACAAACTCGCGTTAAATATTCTGAAATGCAAATGTTGAACTCTGATCAGCTCTTCAAAATGCACTTCACGTAGTGTTCCACATACTTACGTAGTGAACAGAACAATAAATACTCGTACCTATAAAAGTTCCAAATATTTGACATCACTGCAATAGTAACATGGACCTATAAAATAGGTCCATGAATAGATCTGCGGTTCCTGCTGTTTATATTCCTCCGAAGCTGGTCGTCCATGACGTCACGTCTGTGGGGGGCTGGTGCTTGTCGAATAGTACCCGTAGAGGTACCTTGAATAGTACAGCAGTGCGATCGTAGTCTCTATTTCACTCGGAATATGGTGGCGGTTGTAGGTAGTTTACATCAAATGCGATCGGAACACAGCAACAGCATGCGTGAAGGAAGGGAAGTCAAGCAAGTCAGTTACTCGGAGACGGTTCGAGACTCGGGCCGTCTAAGTACACGTCTGGTGATTCATTCAACGCGTTCATGCCGGTAACCCGTAACATCCGTAGCCACAGTAAACTCCCAAACTAAACTTCTGATAATCAAAACGCGCGAGTTAGGTACGTAAAGTGTGTTGATAACTCGAATGGGCACGTGTAAAAAAATCTGTGAGGAAGTGTTGCGGTGCTATGTTTTCAGTGAAATTCAAATGAGTTTTGTGAAAACGCATTCAAGTAAGATTATGCTCATCGCCCTAACTTGTGATCTGTAGCAGGTAGTAGGATCAGTGCATGTGCTACGATTTAAAATAGAGGTATATACATACCTATGCAATTTTATAATAATAAATAGACACCTTACTAAATCGTATGTATCTCCAATAAAATTGGTTAAGGAAAATTCATAACTGCTTAATAGCTAAGGAAAGTTAGCAAGATAATTATTAGTATTAATATTACGACTAGTTTCAGCTCAGATACATCTTAATCATAGGCCGGCCACATACAGCTGGAATTTTTCCGATTCGGAATTCCGAAACGGGATTCAATCCCATACGAATCCGCAAAAATTCCGAACGGAAAACTTCCGTACCTATGTAATGTGGTAGATCCATAGATTTAGGTGTGAGTTTACTGCGTTCGGGATGATTCCGTTACGGAATTCCAGATTGGAAAACCGACTGTACGTGGCGGCCGATCTTAATATACTTTATCCTCTTCCGATAATGAGCTACCTGTTTACGGTCTCTTACGAAAATCTTATTTAAGAAGGAGATCCCACTTAAATAAGACTTAATTATGATCGCTAATCATCAATTGCTTTCTAGCCTATCTACCTAAGCATAATAATTTCTGTTTTGTACGGATGAAGCCTGGCAGAACTCATTGTGATAGATTGATATTGAGATACTTACGCCGGTTTTGACGACTTGTTAAACTCATTTCAACCCATTACGTGCTGCTATTTTAAATTAATCTTCGATTAATTTCCTTGACCACTCTTTCAGAAACTGGGGGCGGTTATCCTGATATTCTTACACAAAGAATCTGCTATAAAAATGAAGACCTCCATATCAAAATATTATGATAACCGTGAAGCCGACAGCAGCGCTTGTTTATAGTCTTGCGGATCAATATCGATGACACAAAATACACAGATATTCCTAGTTCCTACAAATCAGCTGCAGGTACATGTATCATCCATCCTTGATGATTT
>OY735257.1:5882778-5939460 GCA_963457715.1 Argyresthia albistria | reverse complement strand
AAAGTTGCAATTTTTCAACACAATGCCATTGTTTATAGAAAATGTTCCATTTTGAAATCACTTTACGGCAGACTGTGCTTTCATAGTCATGACGTCATGATTCTAACGTACCCGCTATGCTGGATAGTGGCTGCGTAATGGTTCAGAATTGACATTATAAAGTTGCTCTGATCAAATGGGTTTCATAGTAAATATTGTTCATAATGATGTCCCTAACAAATCCCCAAAGTATGACTGCACCTTTTAGTTAAAACCTGTATAAATGTTTTATTTACAGTAGAATGCTTACCTCGGGATGTAAATAGCTATTTCACCCTCGAAATATATTCGCACTCGCTTGGGCGTCGAAATATCTCGGGTACACTCGATCCGTTAGCGCCGTGCGTCGCACGGGTGCCAAATTGGATCTTGTTTCGAAATAGCTCTCTTACGCCCCTTGTGTAACAATGTACTATTAAGTTACTGTGTATCTGTTCAGACGGACGTTTTTCTAACCAACTTAACATCGCAAGTAGCGATAAGGAACACGTATGAAAATGTAGCTCGGGGTCCTGGCTGCGTCTTCACTGTCCATTCGCTTCCACACAGAAATGAATGGACAGTGGTGTAAAAAAAGTTTAATATTCGCGAATGACATACTTTTTTTACAAAAGAGATAGTACTGTACTGACTGACTGAGTGTTATTAGCTCAACTACGCTGAGCGGCCCGCACCGTTTCAAATGCACACATGTGGGTAAGCTACTATAGTGTTCGAAAACGTCCGCATTTAAACAGATACTAAAGCAGCGTTTGTCTTGAAATGGACGGCCAAATAAATCAAATTCTTCTACATTTGTCCCTTTCTTAAATATGCTCTTCACTTCACTATAAATAAAATAAACTATCGAATTATTCGACATTGTTCAACACGGACGCTACCCATCACGTCGTCAATTAGCTAGCTCAATCAATCTTTTACTCAGAGCAATACGCTTCATAAGTCTGAGAGAGAGATCAATCCGGCTGGACAGGATATACAAGGATGATTATCTGAATTCTTGATATTAAACATAGTGATAGAATAGAACCGGTCACACGCCGTTAACATTACAAATTCGTTCATATTTGACAGAGCACCGACTTAAAACACCTCACAGGCAACGAGCTTCGATCACTCGCCAAGCCGAGTACGTATGCCGTCACGTAAAATGTCACTGAGCGAAAGGGATGGCATGTGTGTTTGGGCGGCAAACACATTCCACCCCTGTCGCTCAGTGTCTTTTTACCTGACGCGAACTGTAACAACAAACCGGTGCGTCAACCCTAGGAACTTACTATATGGGGTGTCCCTGCACGTCCATGAGGTCCTCCGGCGCGTGCGCGTGGTGCGAGTGGTGCGCGTGGTGCGCGGCGGGCGGCACGAAGGGGGCGTAGTGGTGCGGCCGCGGCCGGCGCGGGGAGCGGGCGGTCACCACGCGAGGCTGGTGGATCTCGTCCATCACCGACGGCGCCACGTACGTGAAGCCCTGCGGGTTGACAGCGAGAGAATCAGCCACACGCGGCCACTCGATTCAGTCCTTTGCAGGCGCCGGCGTATCGTACCCATAATAAGTGACCAGTTCAGGGGGTTCTTAAAAATAACACGCTCGTAGAAAATAGCAGTCTTGGCTCACCACAGGGTGCTCATTCCATACAAATTAGAATTAGTTGTAAAAAAGAGATGGCGTGAGGAGTAAGTAACATTTGTACTTTAAACGCCACGGTTTCAGTTAACATACTTCTACGTGGCGCTAATCTTAGAATAAATCCCATATATCTTAGCGCGACCTCGTGGTATTTGCAATTTTTCGATGGTGCTGCATCGCTTGATGATGACTTCGAACTAAAGAGTATAATATTATAGTATCTGTGCTCATACTAAAATGGTTACCGTCGTGGGGGGAAGGGGGGTCAAAAAAGCAAAAAGTGGGTCACGTAGGATAGGTAGGTATGTTCCCTTGGGCGGACAAGAAAGGGAAGGACACGAACCAGAGACAGCAGACAATCACGAACAAAGATTCGATAGAAAACTATCGTAAAGCCAAATGTCAGTGATTCTTATTCTATATGACATAAAATATAATCCCATCAAAAACATCCTGTAAAAAATACCAAGTCTCGCAGCTCTGTGATTCTACCGTAAAAAGTTGTGAGATCCATGTTATACCAAGTCGGTTAACTGATTTAGTCCCTACTTAAGGGGCCTTCTGTCTTAAGTTAATACGTAAGATATTTTCATATCTATATTCAAATCTTTTACTTTTTAAATAAAAATATCGACTTGGCCATCGCATGCTTAGTTTGTTTAGTCCTTTACAACCAGGGTCTGCTGGAAGAAATCTCTATTTAGAGATAAGCTGACCTTGGTACATGTTATTTCTGTTTTTATGTCCTGTCATGTATCGTGTAATAAATATATACAAATACGTTATCTATCACACAGAACTAAGAGCCAGAAACCTGGTTTTTCATCAAATTCCTTCCGAATGCATAAAGAAGTGAAAGGTACTGGAATTTAATGGACTGAAAATAACTAGAGCATTAGTAATTTTGTTGCACTAGTCTTCCATTTTCTATTGTTGCCGCTTGTTAAAGGTATACATATATTAGTTTTGGAACCAAGTTTTAATCGTGTAGAACGCAATTATACTCTAAACAACCTAATATAATGTAGATATGATTTCGAAGATACATTGTGCCTTCATGCGATGGCCAAGTCGATATTTTTATTTAAAAAGTAAAAGATTTGAATATAGATATGAAAATATCTTACGTATTAACTTAAGACAGAAGGCCCCTTAAGTAGGGACTAAATCAGTTAACCGACTTGGTATAACATGGATCTCACAACTTTTTACGGTAGAATCACAGAGCTGCGAGACTTGGTATTTTTTACAGGATGTTTTTGATGGGATCTCACTTCTTTTTGTAAAGTTCTACTTTTTAAAATTTGGTACCTTTGGTACTTTTACAATAACAATAAAAAACATAAAACCTGTCTTATGATTATTTCTTATGTTTGTAGGTAGTCTTTCTCTTTTTCTTTTCTGGTATTACTTCTTGAGCTTCAGCTACAGTTTTTCTCAAAGAAAACCTGTCTTATGATTATTTCTTATGTTTGTAGGTAGTCTTTCTCTTTTTCTTTTCTGGTATTACTTCTTGAGCTTCAGCTACAGTTTTTCTCAAAGCCCACTCCCTGTCACGATGTGTTTTTCTCTGAGGCTTTGATGTTAAAATTTTTGACAAATCTGGGCGGTAAATGCTTCTCAATCTGTTGTATTCACAAATTGATGATTCCTGAGCTTTAAAACTTCCGAAATCGACATTAATTAGATGTAAACCGCCCAGACTTGTTACTCTCGAAAGTGCCACGTAAGCTTGACCGGATGTGAACACTGCAGAACCTATATCCATCAGCGCATTATTTAGACTTAGGCCCTGACTTTTGTGGATGGTTATAGCATAGGCTATACATATGGGAAATTGTTCGCGATGAACATATGCCCTATTAATAATTTCAAATTTAGTTTTGACCGGACTAAGCTCGTAAATTTCATGATCATTATTAAACTGAATGCATATTTTCTTAATTATTTTTGGATCATCTGGATCAATCTTAACTCTTCGCACTATACCGATAGAACCATTGACCAAACCGAGACTTACGTCAATATTTCGCCTTAACATGACTTTTGCTGTGCTAGATGAACAAATCCAAATAGTTAGTAAATATAATAATTAATGCAGATACAAAAATTATCAACAACTAGTTGAAATCGCTGGCGAGCAACTCCGCTACTTAAGCTAGCGACGGTTTCAAACCATAGCGTGAGTTAAAATATAGGCAGCGCCATCTATCGAGCAATTGGATTAATCTGCTACCACTCCCGTCGCATTAGAACGCAATTTGTTCTATTGATTGAATAGTTTTATTATATTTGAAGCATTTTGTCGGGAATGTACATCATACATATATACAGGGTGTAACAAAAAGGGTTTAACTCCCGGATGTATGTGGTTTGGGACATCATTCTGAGCAACTTTTACTATGGGACCAACTTGATTAGAGCAACTTGATTTTTCACTTCCCCATACATTTCGGTCTGGGCGCTCGGCTGATTTATATGGAGAAGTGAAAAATCAAGTTGCTCTGATCAAGTTGGTCCCATAGTAACCACATACATTCGGGAGTTAAACCCTTTTTGTTACACCCTGTATATAAAATTCTCGTGTCACAGTGTTTGTCTTCGTAGTCTGAGAATCGGCTAACATCTATTTTTCATACCCCTAAGTGTTATAATTATTTATATGGCAAAACAGCGTTTGCCGGGTCAGCTAGTAATATATAATTTAAGCATAATGGTAACCAAAGGAAACGAGGGATGTATGCCTGGACCGTGGTAAGTGGTGGTCCCTGGTGGATGTACGTATCCCTCTTCTAGGAAACAGGCGTGATATTATGTATGTATTACATAATATGTTTATAGAATCTTGTTTGTAAAGGCATATTTTCCTAGGGGCATTCAATGATTCATAAACTGCAAATGTAACTTTGTAATCCTATACATTTTATATAAGATTACAAAGTTATTGATGCAGATAAGTTTTCTGGAAAACTATAACATAAGCTTGAAATGTTTAAGTTTTCCCTTGATAAGAATACTAATTACTATTTATATCCCAAATTTGAAGGTTCTATGTCTGCTAGAAGTGCCTGGGAGTTTTGATGATCGGTCAGTCAGTCAGTGACAAAATGAGGAAACTTTGACATGTTACAATTCTTAAACTACTGGTTCAAATTGAATAAAAAATTTAATATATCGTGTTGATATAAGGCCTAATTAGTAACAGAAAAATCAGGCTTCTTGTTTTATCCAGAACGAAGTTTTAGGGGGGTCGAATATGGCCTGAATTGCTTCGAGAAAAGGATGGTACGGCTGTGCTTGCTCGACTTGGTGGTGCACTGCCGTGCACCCAGATTTCCTGCATTCTCGAAAACGGTAAAACGTTTTCGAGAACGCAGAAAACGTTCGTGATCGAGGCTCTGTTCTGTGTCTTTTGCCTCTGACACGAGGGTCTTGTCCGCCTGTCGTGTCTGTCCGGTGGGATGCGCATTCCAAGCGAGCGACACTGACCTAGCGTCACCCTTATGTACTGGCGGATAAAGGCGGTCACAGCGGCACTGACGCCACGTTAGCGTCACTGCGGTCACAGCGGCACTGACGCTACGTTAGCGTCACTGCGATCGAATGATGTTCCTTTTCCGTCAGTAAATAAGGGTGACGCAGGGTCGCTCGCTTCGAAAGTAAACTTAAAAAAAAAAAACCGACTTCCACAAACCCTATTTGATAAGATTGAGTTTAATACAAACTGTTACCCCTTATCCCCCCCCCCCCCTTGGGGACTTAATTTTGTCAAATCCCATCTCAGTGCTACCCCACGCTACTAAGGAACATCTGTACAAAGTTTCATGACTACGTCCACCGGTTTAGGCTATGCGTTGCCTGCCCATCAGCCACGCATTGTATTTGTACCTAGTATTGAGCAGTTCTGGTGGCCATATGTGGTCTTCATCAGCAGTTCCGCATCACAATATTACCATGTGCTTACCATGTGCATTTGCACGAGTTATTATGAAAAACACAAAAATCACTATAGGTCTGCCTATAATATTTGAAGAGTTCCCTCGATTTCTCCAGGATCCCATCATCAGATCCTGACCTGGTGTAAATGGGACCAATTGGAAGGTAAACCCTTTCAAACAAAAAAATAACTTTCCAAATCGGTCCATCCGTTTAGGCGCTATCGGGGCACATATACATAAAAATAATAATAAAAAAAAAAAAAACATCCGGACGAATTGTAAACCTCCTCCCTTGGGAAGTCGGTTAAAAATAGGCAGACTATAATACTAAAACTGGTTAAACCATGTGGCGATGCAAGACATATTGTGGTTAGTGCATATACAGGGGATTACCTGGAACATTAAATTGGCACTTTCGCTGAGAGTAGATTCTTCGGGCGAGTCGATCGGCGTCTGTAGTGTGAATTTCGTATCGAACTGTGAAACATCGTCGTCGCTTTTCTGAAGGGAGAAAGAGAGTAGATACCAAATTAAATACTGTGAACACACCTATCAAACAAACGTCTATCACCCCGGTTTCCGAGACGCTGATCAAACGTTACGATTAACTAATCGACCGACGATTAATTCAAAATAGCGTCAAGTGATTGGGTGAAATCAGTTGCTAGCTAGCGGTTAGAAGAAAGAAACGTTTATTACAAGGACAGAAACACACCAAACAAAAGAAAAAGAAAAAAACCAAACAGAAATTAGGACACACACAATATCATTAATAGTTGGAAACACCATCAATGACGGTCGTGGTGTGTCACTGTCATTATAAATGGCAACTGACTCAGCGATATGCAGAAGGCCAGGCCTTCAGCGCTGATTTTCAGTCAGTGCCAAGTGTTGCCCCGGGAGCGTCACAGGCTGCGGCGTGGTACAATCAAAAATAACAAGAACAATCAAGAATAATTTAAAATACTATAACGTGTATTTGTATAGGAATATACATATATAAAAAGAGTATAAATGGTGCGTAGTGTGTAACATATGATATGAATGTAGTAAATAAAAATAAGTATCAATACAATACAATTAGGAGAATAAAGATAACAAAAAAATAAAACCGGCCAAGTGCGAGTCAGACTCGCGCACGAAGGGCTCCGTACCATTATCTATATAATTGAAACAAAAAGTAAACTTTAGAAAAAACCGACTTCCACAAACCCTATTTGATTAGATTGAGTTTAATACAAACTGCAACCCCTTATCCCCCCCCCCCAGGGGAATTAATTTTGTCAAATCCCATATCAGTGCTACCCCACGCTACTAAGGAACCCCTGTACAAAGTTTCATGGCTCTAGGTCCATCGGTTTAGGCTATGCGTTGCCTGCCCGTCAGCCACGCATTGTATTTGTACCTAGTATTGAGCAGATCTGGTGGCCATATGTGGTCTTCATCAGCAGTTCCGCATCACAATATTATGCTTACCATGTGCATTTGCACGAGTTATTATGAAAAACACAAAAATCACTATAGGTCTAATCGGTCTAATTTTCCAAATCGGTCCATCCGTTTAGGCGCTATCGAGGCACATACATAAAAAAATAAATAAAAAAAAAGAAACAAACATCCGGACGAATTGTAAACCTCCTCCTTTGGGAAGTCGGTTAAAAAAACCGCAAAAAAACACGTTAATTGTATGGGAGCCCCCTTTATATTAAATTTATTTTGTTTTTAGTATTTGTTGTTATAGCGGGAACAGAAATACGTCATCTGTGAAAATATCAACTGTCTAGCTACCACGGTTCATGAGATACGGCCTGGTGACAGACAGACGGACGGACGGATATCTTGAGATTTTAAGGTACTTTCCCTCCAGGGCCCATTCGTTTGTTCCGCCCTGTATATGTGTGATCTGTAACTGTATTTTTCATGAAATACCCAAAAAGTTTTGTTCAAATTATCATCTTATGTCAGAATAACTTTGTAGCTAGTTGAAAAATAACATTTGAATTGATTCAAAGCTTGCCGCGCTTTTAGGGCCTTTAGTACCTACTAAACGCCGCCGTAAGCAGCACTGTCTACAACCTACTCCTACTGGAAAACGTGAGACACCCATCTACAATTTCCGTACAATGAGGTTCACT
Organism: Argyresthia albistria; assembly: GCA_963457715.1. Lineage (NCBI taxonomy): Eukaryota > Metazoa > Arthropoda > Insecta > Lepidoptera > Argyresthiidae > Argyresthia > Argyresthia albistria. The sequence continues at coordinate 5,931,721 of OY735257.1, read as the reverse complement.
CACTCATTATGTCAATGTCATGCAGACTGCAAAACATCATTTCAACGCACCAAAGAGTATTTAATTAAAACATCACTGGCAGCCAAACTTGAAGTGGCCAAAAGGAAAAAAATAATTTCTGAGCTCTGAGATTTGTATGAAAACAAAAGTAATTAAAAACTATTAATTTTATAATTATTTTCTAAAAGTTCTACAGTATAAATAGAGACGTCGTAATTCATCAATTAATATTTAAAGTCTTTGTAGAAGTCCGGGGACGACATTGCCATATCATTTAAATTTAGTTTCATTAAAAGAAGGCTTACCTACCAAAACAAAATGGCCTTGGTATAAACTTTTCAAGCGTGTTGTGAAGACGTATCTTGTACCGAGACCACTTTCATTTTGTAATATCTCTCGTATTTCAGTATTTGTGGTTGGTGCGGCAACAGATATACACATTCTGTGAAAATTTCAGCTTTCTAGCTATTACGGTTCGTGCAGGCGGACCCGGTGACAGACGGACGGACGGACGGACGGACGGACGGACGGACGGACGGACAGACGGACAGCGAAGTCTCAGTAATAGGGCCCCGTTTGGCACCCTTCGGGTACGGAACCCTAAAAAATGCTCATAGCCATACATCAGCCGGGGGTCAGACTGTCAGACAAACACACACTACCCTTTCCGGTCTGTGAGTCGCGTACTGAATCGCACGTCAATAGCTACAGCCTCAACGCACTGTTGGCTGCACACCGACCGCAGTATGTATTATGTGTTTGGGGATGCATGGAGGGATTTAGCGAGAGAATGTGGCAGGTTTTGTGAGGTGATTGTATGACTGTGTTGTTCCTCTATTTTATGAAATTATGACCTACTATTGTATTGCACTTTTATTATTGAATGAATTTGTTACCTGTATTATTGTTATAATATTATTGTTAATTGAATTTTGTATGTTTGTGCCGACTTGGCAGTCGCTGTAATGACACAAATAATTAATGTAAATAAATAAATAGCGAGGGCGCAAAATTGCGGTTTGTTTGTAGCCGGCGGCGCGGCGCGTCTCGGCACCGTCGACCAGCCAAAACCGGCTGTTTGCGCGTCGCTATATCTCCATGCCATCACGCCACTCCCGGCCCTGTCAGCTCATAGGGTCGTAGCTAAAAAAGTTATAAGCTGCTACGAGATTTATGAGCGTAACTAAAAAAGTTATAAGCTGCTACGAGATTTATGAGCGTAACTAAAAAAGTTATAAGCTGCTACAAGTTTTATGAGCTCTTCATTACCAGTTTAGGTTTGATCGGCGGCTCAAGCCTCCTCGCTAGCACGTCATCCCAGCGCACCAGCTTGAAGAAGGGGTGCCCGCGGATGGCGGCCGCCCCGTTGGCGCCCAGTCGCTGGTGCTCAGTGCGCTTCATCAGGTTCTTGATGAGGTTCCGAGCGTCCTGCGTGAGGTACGCAGGCAGCATCAGCTTGCCTTTCAGGATCTTCTCTATCGTCTTCGTGCGGTTGTCGCCGGTGAAGGGGGGCTGAGGCGGGGAATGTGTTTAGGTTAGACAAGTTGTATGATATGATATGATTTCTTTATCGCACACTGAATTGTTGATAATAACCGGCCAAGTGCGAGTCGGACTCGCGCACGAAGGGTTCCGTACCATTATCTATAAAAAACCGCAAAAAAAAAAAAAAACATGTATCGGAGCCCCCCCTAAATATAAATTTTATTTTAATTTAATTATTTATTTTTTAAGTAAATAATATACTCAATATATTGTGAACATTTTAAGCATCTACCTGCAACCATTATCAATATCGAGCAAAAATGAGCAAAAAGATCACGTTTGTTGTATGGGAGCCCCCTTAATATTAAATTTCTTTTGTTTTTTACTATTTGTTGTTATAGCGGCAACAGAAATACATCATCTGTGAAAATTTCAACTGTCTAGCTACCACAGTTCATGAGATACAGCCTGGTGACAGACAGACAGACAGACAGACAGACAGACAGACAGACAGACAGACAGACAGACAGACAGACAGCGAAGTAATAGGGTCCCGTTTGGCACCCTTCGGGTACGGAACCCTAAATACAAGACGTGTGTTTATTGTATATTTGCAAAGGGAAATTTAGTTCCGATGGCAACCAAACAATTACACAAAGGGGAGTCTGGAGTCTTTATGTCATGACATTTATAATAATAAATGCGAACGTCGTTTGTGTGACTGTGTGAGTTTATATTTTTGTCTCTTTCACGCTGAAACGGCTGGACGGATTTGCATGAAATTTTACATAATATAGTTTATGAGTTAGATTAATAGATTTTCCAGGTGGGTGGGCAACATTTCATAGACTGTGGCAGCCTCGGGCCACATTATATTTAGGGTTTTTTTTAAACAATAACATGAATAAATGAGAACTTTTACAAGAACTCATACTGCGGCTTCGGCCGCCCCGGTAATTTTCCGTGGCGTGGCAAGCAAGTCCAGTAATGAGAACCTCATAAAATCTTATGTGGCGGTGCCAGCCGCCCCAAAAATTCCCATGGTTAGCAACTCGAGTAACTAGAACCTTATAAGAACTCATATAGCGGCGCCAGCCGCCCCGTAAATTTTACATGGCTAGCATATCAATTAATTATAACTTGACATGATAAGACATAACTACCCCGGAAAATTCTCATTGCTAGCAAGTGATCTAACGAGAACCTTATAAGAACTCGTAGGGCGGCGTCACCCATAAAGGCCAATGCATAATTTTGTTAAAAGATTTTTTTTCGGGTTCCGTACCCGAAGGGTGCTAATCGGGACCCTATTACTAAGACTCCGCTGTCCGTCCGTCTGTCTGTCTGTCCGTCCGTCACTTCACCAGGCTGTATCTCATGAACCGTGATAGTTAGACTGTGATACTAAGAAGGATACTTTTTATCCAACTGCACCAGAAGGAGGGTATGTTTTCTCGGTGAATGATAATTCCTAATATGCAAATGAAGTTGCGGACACCAGCTAGTATATTATAAAACGCGGGCGCTATAGGTAGCTATGTAGGTGGCTGAGTGTTGATGCTAGCAAATAACACGATAAATCACTGTTTACTTTAAACGGTTTATTTGGCCACATAGACCTATCCTTTATATACAGAACGATGCGGATAGCGTAGACACAGATGGTAATAATCACAAGGAAGGAAGTAAAGTTCAAAGAGAAAGCAGGCGAAAGCAGTACAAGCAAAATAAATAGATCGCGAGCGGTAGCGAGTGGAGCGCAAGCGTAAAACCGACACAGGCTTCGCGTCTGAGGTTAGATTCCGACTGGCGGGCGGCGCGCGCGCAGCGAGGCTGGGCGGCTGCTCCTAGTGACGTCAACGACGAACAATAGGACCAGCCATACAGATTATCGCGCGCGGGTTCGCTTGCTAAATTAATAATATTTAGTTTTGTATAATGAAAGTACAAAAGAGTGATGTATGAGAGTAATGAATGTATTAGTGTGAGTAAATAGAATACGTAAATAAGTAAGAAAATAATTATAATAAATGTTATGTACAGCATAAATAATATACAACAATAAACTAAATATAAGGTTAAATATAACGAGCACCTACATCACTCCCCTCCAGAGACCGGCTAAGGGCGATAAAAATCTGGGAAATGGACTCTCCGACCTGAACGTGTAGTCCTAATGGGAGTATCCTGTGACCGTGATTGAAGGGGCGGGGGTGGGGGGTGAGTGTCTGGCGGTACGGGGTCATATCGCGGTTGGGACAAGTTGTCGTCTAGTATATAGGCTGGTTTTAATCGGTCTATGCTCACTATGACGTCTTTGTTTCGCACACGTATCTTAAAAGTCTTTGCCCCTCTCTTAAGTACCTCGAATGGCCCTACATAAGCTGGCTGAAATGAGCCGCGTGACACTTCTTCCCTAAGAAATACGTGACTGCAGCTGGCTAAATCCTTAAATACGAAGGCTTTACGAGTGTTGGAATGGTGCTGAGGTGGGACTGGTCGTATGCGCTCGGCGAAGGACTTCATGCGGGCTGAAAAATCGGTGATGTCGGTGGTGTAACCTGGGACGTCATGACCAAAAAATTCACCAGGTAGACGTAGGGGTTCACCGTACACCAGCTCGGCTGACGATGCTTGAAGATCTTCTTTTACAGCGCTTCTAATGCCTAAAAGTACAAGTGGCAGCGACTCTGTCCAGTTGGCGTCGGCATGACAGGTAATCGCTGCCTTTAGCTGCCGATGAAATCTCTCCACCAAGCCATTACACTGTGGGTGATAAGCTGTTGTCCTACGGTGATCGAAACCTATGGACTTTGACAGCTGCTCGAACAGAGCTGATAAAAATTGAGCCCCGCGATCGGTGACGATCTCAGTGGGACAACCGTATCTGGATACCCAACAGCTGACAAACGCTTTGGCCACTGTTTCGGCGGTGATATCGATAATAGGTACAGCTTCCGGCCATCGCGTGAAGCGATCAACGGCTGTGAGGCAATACCGAAAGCCACCAGCGGAGGGCAGTGGACCGATAAGGTCTAAATGAACGTGTTGGAAACGCGCTGAAGGTAAGTCGTTTGTACCTAACGGTGAAGCAACGTGTCTAGTTACCTTCGTGCGCTGGCAAGTCAAACACGCTTTCGCCCATTCACGGCAGTTTTTCCGTAACAGTGGCCAAACGAATCGTTGAGCAACGAGTTTGGCGGTGGCGTTGGCACCGGGGTGGCTAAGAGAGTGAAGACAGTCGTAAATCTGCTTACGCAGTTGTTTGGGAACAAAAGGCCTGGGTGTCGGTGTACTAACATCGCAGTACAACATGGCACGACTCCCAGGGATGTTCATTTTGGTAAGACGAAGTGAAGTGTCGCCTTTAAGATGCTCAGCGAGCTCTGGGTCTTGGTCTTGGAGATTGGCCATCACTTCGAGATCGACAGGTGACTGCAGTTCTTCTACGCGCGACAGTGTATCGGCAACCAAGTTGTCTTTGCCGGCAATAAAGACGATGTCTGTGGTGAACTGCGAGATGAAGTCGAGGTGTCTATACTGACGTGGCGAGCAGTTACTTTTCCGTTCATGAAAAGCGTAACATAACGGTTTGTGGTCAGTATAGATAGTGAAGTTGTGGGCCTCTAGCATATGTCTGAAATATTTTATACTCTCATAGATGGCAAGGAGCTCGCGGTCATACGGTGAGTACTTTGTTTGTGTTGGGCTCAACTTGCGAGAGAAAAATGCTAGGGGCTGCCAGTCTCCATCCTTCAGCTGCTGTAGGACTCCACCTATTGCCGTATCGGAGGCATCAGTGACCAGTCCTAACTTAGCTGACGAGTCGGGGTGTGCCAAAAGTGCTGCATCACATAAGCTCTTCTTACAAGCTTCGAATGCTTTGAGGGAATCCCCTTCTATGTTGACTGGATGGGAAGCTTTAACCGACCCTGTAAGCAAGGCATTGAGCGGCGCTTGAATTTGGGCGGCATTTGGCAGAAATCGCCTGTAAAAATTCACCATCCCCAAAAATCGACGGAGTTCTCGGACGGTTTTTGGGGGTGTGAACTCAGCAATGGCCTGTACCTTGCTTTTCAGTGGTTTAGTGCCCTTTTCGGAGATTGAATAGCCTAGAAACGTGATTTCCGACATACCGAAAACGCACTTGGCTGTGTTGACAAGTACACCATAGCTGCGCATGCGTTCGAAGAGCTGGCGCAAGTGGTCTTCGTGCTCCTGTGTCGTTTTGCTGAAAATCAAGAAATCGTCGAGATACGGATAGCAAAAGTCGAGACCACGAGTTAGTCCGTCGACAAATCTTTGAAAGGTTTGTGCCGCATTCCTAAGACCAAACGTCATGTAAGGAAATTCGTAAAGTCCGAACGGTGTGGTTATCGCAGTCTTGGGTATATCCTGTTCAGTAACCGGGATTTGGTTGTAAGCTTTAACCAAATCTACCACTGAAAATATAGTACAACCGGACAGACAGTGCGAAAAATCTTGTATATGTCTAACTGGGTATTGGTCAGGTATGGTACGTGCATTTAATTGCCTATAATCACCACACGGGCGCCACCCGTTATCTTTCTTAGAAACAAGGTGAAGAGGCGACGACCAGGGACTGTCAGACGGACGTGCTGTCCCGTTAGCTATCATAGTGTCGAATTCTTGTTTCGCGATTTTTAACTTATCCGGGGCTAGACGACGTGGGGAACATGAGACAGGTGGACCCGGTGTAGTGCGTATGTGGTGTGTTGTGTTGTGTTTTATAATACCCGGAGTACCAGCGGGACGTGTTATTTCCGGATATTCTAACAAAATTTTATTATACCTACCGTCACCACCAGTCGATACCTTTACACTTAGAACAAGAGAGCTATTTATATCTAAACAGGCTACAGAACTAACATTGGTTAGGCCATCGATAAGTTTTTGTTGGCTAACATCGACTATTATGCGGTAATGCGTTAAAAAATCTACACCTATGATTGCTTTTGTGACGTCAGCGATAATAAAGCGCCACGGAAAGTTGCGGCGTAGGCCTAAATTCAAATTAAGTTGTATATAGCCGTACGTATCGATAGCCGAGCCATTGGCAGCAGTAAGTTGATAAGTAGTTTTACAACGGCGCTCACGAAAAGCAGATACAGGGTAAACACAAATATCACTTCCGGTGTCTATGAGGAACTGTGTCTGTGTAATACGGTCCGTGATGAATAGGCGACCTGTGCTTAGGTTGTGGCAGTCGGCCGTCGCCATCACTGACTGCTCGGAGCATTTCCCGGTTTGTAGTCACAGGGCTTGATACACTGACGCGCCTTGAATCCGTATTTTGAGTGGTACCAGCAGATCGGGTACCTCTGGTAATTGGAAGTGGAACGTCGTGACGTGGAACGGCTGCGCTGGTCTCCACCTCGGCGCTCGGTGCTGCGGGAGCGGTGCTGTGACTGCGTAGTAAGGGCGCTCACTTGTCGCGTCAACTCAGCTACTTGCCGCGTTAATTCCTCAATAGGTGATCCTGCTGCTGACGATGATGATGTGGTTGCTGCCACCTGCTGCGCTGGTGCTGCGATGTCATAGACGCGGTCGGCGAGCTCGGCGAGTGCGTCAATACCTAACGTCGGCTGCGACGCGACGATTGGCTGCAGCGAGGTAGGTAACCGGCTGGTCCAGATGGTCCGCACGAAATCCGAAGGAATGTCGGGTCCGGCCAGGTGCTGCAGGTGGCGTAGGAACTGCGACGGCTTGCGGGTCCCGAGCTGCTCGTGGGTCAGCAGCTGCTTCACCTTGTTCTCCTTAGACACTGAAAGCCGCTTGATGAGCTCGGCCTTCAGCTTGGAGTAGTCGGGAGGGCCAGTAAGCACATCCTCAATCTCTGCAGCATACTGGCGGTCGAGAGTGGCCAGTATGTGGTAGAATTTTGTAGCATCGTCTGTTACCTTCATAATTGTGAACTGCCCCTCCACCTGCGCAAACCATATCGCTGGCTTTTCGGGCCAGAATGGCGGAATCTTTAGGTGGAGTGGAGTAGGAGACGCCGTCAGCGTGGAACAGACAATCTTAGTCTTCTCGTCTGGGGGCGACGCCATCTTGATAGTATGCCGCTTGCCGCCGCGAGGTAAGACATTCACATTCCTTTGTGAATCTTCCGAGTCAGGTCCGCTTGAATCGTCTGAGCTCATCGTGTTCTTGAGAGGGGTCACCAGTATAGGTAGCTATGTAGGTGGCTGAGTGTTGATGCTAGCAAATAACACGATAAATCACTGTTTACTTTAAACGGTTTATTTGGCCACATAGACCTATCCTTTATATACAGAACGATGCGGATAGCGTAGACACAGATGGTAATAATCACAAGGAAGGAAGTAAAGTTCAAAGAGAAAGCAGGCGAAAGCAGTACAAGCAAAATAAATAGATCGCGAGCGGTAGCGAGTGGAGCGCAAGCGTAAAACCGACACAGGCTTCGCGTCTGAGGTTAGATTCCGACTGGCGGGCGGCGCGCGCGCAGCGAGGCTGGGCGGCTGCTCCTAGTGACGTCAACGACGAACAATAGGACCAGCCATACAGATTATCGCGCGCGGGTTCGCTTGCTAAATTAATAATATTTAGTTTTGTATAATGAAAGTACAAAAGAGTGATGTATGAGAGTAATGAATGTATTAGTGTGAGTAAATAGAATACGTAAATAAGTAAGAAAATAATTATAATAAATGTTATGTACAGCATAAATAATATACAACAATAAACTAAATATAAGGTTAAATATAACGAGCACCTACAGGCGCCAGATCCCAGTGGTAGGTCCTGACGGCATTTTGTCGTTCTCACCTGACCAATAAGCATGTCGTACATCAAGGCACCCAAACTCCACCAGTCCACAGCTTTACCGTGTCCACTCCTTGTCAATATCTCTGGTGCCCTGATGAAATAAAAGTAGTATTATTGTTAACATTACGGTTTATCAAGTCTTAGAAATATCACCAAAAGATAAGAGGTTGGCATTTTTTTTTTTTGTCTTCTAAAAGGGAACTTATTTACTACAAAGTTTATACCTACCTAGTATTAACTAAACAATCACTGTAAAACTTATAAAACTAGTACATACTTACATATATTCTATTGTGCCACAAAAAGTGTGTGTTACGATTCCTTCCTGAATGTGTTCCTTACATAATCCAAAATCAGTCAGCTTGACATGTCCCTGTGCATCCAACAACACATTCTCTGGCTTGAGGTCGCGGTAAATTATTCCTAGGCTATGCAAGTGTTCCAAGGCGAGTATAATTTCAGATAAATAAAAGCTGTAACAAAATGATACAAGTTTTAAGAAACTATAAAGCCGAGATATTTTAGTCCTACAAGTAGTTATATGTAGTGTAAGGTCAGGTCTGTATAGATTATTTATGTGTGTCATTTGCTTGAACTATTTCAAACGCAATAAATTATTATCAAAAATGTGTTTTTATCTAGTGACTTGTGTTTATTTATGATTGTGTTGGTAAACTCACAAAAAAACCATTCTTAACTCATAACCACTTACCACGCTGTATCTTCCAAAAATATGCCTTCTCGCTCTAGATGCATGAAGAGCTCACCACCACTTAAGTATTCCAAAATTAAGTATAATTTGCCACCAGTTTGGAACGCATATACTAGTTCCACAATGAATGGATGCTGGAATGACATTAATTTTTTCAATTAAACAATGGAAACAGTGAACTGTTCGATTGACAATGGATATGGATGGTGTCATGAGCAGGTATCAAAATTATTTACAACAAGTACCTACTCTCTTACCTTGACTGCTTCCAAAATGTTTCTTTCTGCTTTGGTGTGAGCAGTATCTTTTTGGTTACGGACAATGGAAGCCTTTTTCAATACTTTCATAGCAAAGTGGGCATTGACATCCGGACCAGTAATTTTACGGACTTGGAAAACTTTTCCATATCCACCTTTTCCAAGCACTTTACGCAACTCAAAATCTTGTGGGCCAAGGCGTTTGCCCAGACCCGGATTTACAATTTCTTCACATAGCTGGATCGTCTCGGAACCTTCAGCTCTGATAAACAAAATCAATATGATTAATCATTAGAGTAAAATTTACTTAATTGGGTGGGTGTGAAAATTGCTCGCTTAACTTCAATCAAAACTAGTTGTGTAAGTATTCATAATATATTTTTCTCTTCCATTTTCATATTCTTATCTAAATGCATACAAACATATCAGCTCACACCTTACCGGAAGAGACATTCAGTGTCAATATGTAAATGAGCTTTATATTAAAAGAAGAATAGAAGAATAGAGATCTGATTAAAAAATTAACCCTATTAAAAAAATAGTTTTGATCATCATTCATATTGTTTAATATATTAGTGATATTGTTCTATTAATAATGCAATAAATTATTATTATGTTAGTTAGTTTGGTTAGAAAATCCAGGAAACCTTGTTTTTATCACATGACAGATAAGTATGTACTTACTCAACAAGACTGTGCACATGTAGCTCAGGGTCATAGTCAACCTGCACACAAATATCCATATTAATGCCTTGCATTACTAAACCAAAAATATATTTACACATCAAATAATCACATCCAAAGCTAATTAATATTTTGCATGATAGGCATAGGCTATTTTCAAGAAAAAATATAATATTGAGAAACAAAATTGACCATTGACAACACAAAATTGAGATGCATTCTCTGTTAACTATGCTTAGGACTATCATCACTTTGTATTATACCTGACTAAAAGAGAATTAGGACTCAAATTCACAAAATCAATCCAGAAGATACAGATAAAAAATAGGCACCCCTATAGGGCAAATCATGTGATAGATATCTAATAATACCGTGTAAAGTTCTTCAGACATAGTGTTTCACAACGTGGACAACATTGATAAAAATTATACGTCGTTTATCCTTGACCAAATGACTATTCTGGGGTGCTTGAGAGGTTAGAATTTTACATTTTTTTATTGACTCCAATTAATGCTGAGAATATGGCGAAGTTTACCTCATCAATTTCGATGATATCGTCGTCATCCGAGTCCGCTACAGTAACCGTATCCACATCTAAATCTAAATCGAAAACACCTGCCACATACGATGACATTTCAGGATATCACATTAGCAAATCATACATCTAGCAAACTGACCACATATATGTATGACTAAGACGATTTAGTTATAAAATAGGAATTGCTAGAGCAATATTTTGATAAAATTACTGTGATAACAACACGTTACAGTTCCAAAATATGCTATTTAACAATAGTATCCACTCCGTTTCTTCTGTCTGTCACGCAAAAAGTCGCAAAGTCGGAAGTACCGAAACGCTGCGTTTGCGTGTTTTCAATGCGATAACTCACGGAGTCTCACGATTATTTTTGCAACTTTATATGTTTGATAAGTTTAATGTAGGTATATCAAAAATAAAAGGAATTATTATTTTATCTACTATAACTATAACAAAACCGATTTCAAAATCAAATGGCAGAGGCACAAACAAACAAACCGCACCGTTTCCGTCACAAAAGCATAGTAATAAAGAGCTTATTACATTACGCTGTCGGCAGGGCACGATTTGTATAGACGTCTCATTCATTCATGATGGAACGACTAGAAGAAAGAGACAGTGAATCAGACAGCGCCCTGCCGACAGCGTAGTCTAATAGGCCCTTAAGCTGTGCGTCCACTGCGTCGGAATCGGAGCGTACGGAGCGGACGGATTTGTTGCTTTGTATTGATTTCTATGATAGTGCGTACATTGGATCAGCATTCTGCGTGGGAGAGCGGACGGAGAGCGAGCCTAAAACCTAAAGGGATGAAACGGGGGTCCAAAGTTTGTAAGTCCGTCAGTTTTAAAGTTATGGTATTTTTTTGCGTTTATGATATCAATTAAAAACGATTGATTACGTGTATCAGGGTTTTTGAAAATTCTACCCACTAGGGAGTGAAAAGGGGGATGAAGTTGTGTATATAAAGTCAACGCACAGCGCAAACTGCTGGGTCTATAGACTCAAAATTTGGCACATAGGTTCTTTATAAGGTTTAGGGGTGCACTAAAAAAGAGTTTTTCAAAACTGACCTCCAAAGCGGTGAAACTGGGGTCCAAAGTTTGTATGAAAGTCCGTCAGTTTTGAAGTTATGGTGTTTAAATATTGTGTTTAGGATGACGATAAAAAAATAATGAGCACGTGTCTCAGCATTTTTGAAAATTGGACCCCCTAGGGCGTGAAAAAAGGGATGAAGCTGTGTATACAAAGTCCACGCACAGCCTAAACCGCTGGGTCTAGAGACTCCAAATTTAGCACATAGTTTCTTTAGAAGTTCTGGGGGTACACTAAGAAAGGATTTTTCAAAACTGACCTCCAAAGCGGGTGAAACTGGGGTCCAAAATTTGTATAAAAAAGATACTAGCATATCAACGCACAACCCAAACCGCTAGGTCTAGAGACTCCAAATTTGGCACATAGCGAGTTAGACCATTTTATTAGAAACTTGGCAGGAGTACTCCTGACGGTAAAAAAGTAAATATGTGTTTCAGGATTTTTCAAAATTCAATCCCTAAAGGGATTTAACGTGTTTCCGCAGTTTTTATGGAGAAATCCAAATCATTGAGTTTAGAGACTCCGAATTTGGCACATAGGTTACTTTTATGGGGTAGGTCTACGGGTGCACCAAATGGAATAGGAATGTATGTCGTACCACAGGCTGATCACTTAAAAATTAGAATTAGTAAGCCTTCGTCAAAAAGAGATGGCGTGAGGAGTAAGATTTGTACTTTAAGGTGGCGCTAATCTTAGAATAAATCCTATACAGGGTGTAACAGAAGGGTGTAGTCATATTTTAGAGAGTTGTTGGGGACATCATTCTGAGCAACTTTTACTATGAAGCCGATTTGATCAGAGTAACTTTAATTTTTACTTCTCTATACAAATCAGCTGACCGCCCGGACCAAAACGTATGGAGCAATGAAAAATAAAGTTGCTCTGATCAAATCGGTTTCATAGTAAAAGTTACTCAGCATGGCCTCCCTAACAACCCCCTATAATATGACTACACCCTTCTGTTACACCTTTCTGTTACACCCTGTACATCTTAGCGCCATCTCATGGTATTTGCAATTTTTCTATGGTACTGCACCAAGCGATAAAACCCTCGAACTGGCATTTTATATATTTAATATTGATTGTACTATATATTTTCATATGCTGTGAAATGTTTTTTTTTTTTAAACTATTTATTCAAATAACAATACATGATGAATGATTCAAGATAACATCAGCGGAAACCTAATCCTAACCTAAACAAATGAAATGAACTAAAGAAACTTCCGTAGCATCTCGGTTTACGCCGCCGGTCACATATTTTGTTCTACGTGGTCTATATGTATTAATATAATATTATAGATTTACTTACTAGCTGTTACCCGTGACTTCATCCGCGTGGAATCCTTGGAATAATGGAATGAATGGAATGGAATGGAATAAAAGTATGTAAATATGCGGAAGACCTTTTTTCTGCCACTCTACAGAATACCAGATTAATGCCAGGTATGTTGGTAGGTCGTTACAGTCGTTACACAATACACATTACACATCACGAAATACTCCCCCCTTTAAACTAGTTAGAGGTACTTCCCTACTTTTAAGTGCGCACCTACATAATTGAACGTTAGTAAGCGTTGTGCGTGCCTGTATGTGGACACAGAGTTCTGCCCTCCTATGTATAAGAGGTAGCGTAGAGTAGCGAGGTAGAGGTAGCTACCTATCTAATTTGTTTTACCAAAGATGTATCTTTAGGAGCGACTCTGTGCTAAGACGTGGCGGCTAAGCACGATGTGAACGTGTAACCCTCCCTAGTGCGACTGAAGTTCGCACTTGGCAGTTTTATTTAATTCTTAGTTTAGTAAATGTTTCTTATCCTGATAGAGTATGTTTATTCTATCCTATATACTGAATTATCAATTCATATTACTTACTCATAATTGCTAAAAAAATAAAAATGAACTATGGGCGGCATAATGCTCTCCACCCAATCTCTCGCGTTTCACGGGACGGGAAGGTGCGATTACTCTAGCCAGGGCTTAAAATACTGATACTGCTGACGGCAAATCCGAATGCAGTGTGCGAACCCTTCCTGCATTTTGTAAATACCGACGCCTCGCACGGGGCGTACGCTCCGATTCCGACGCAGTGGACGCACAGCTTTAGATCTTGAAAGGTCTTTCTTTGTGTACAGTAAAATAGTATAACTTTGAACACACTGAGAAATCAACAAGTGACGTTCAATTTCAGGAAGTCGTTCAAAAATTCGAAGAAATTAATTTACGAAATGCAATCTTCTCTAATAGTTAGGACAACATTTAATTTTATAATTTGTAATTTTTGTATAAAAATTAGTTTAGAAGAGTTTTATAAAAAATATGCTAAAGAAATGTATTAATTAATCAACAAATTAAATAGTATGTACGAGTTCAGATTAAAATTAAGTTATATATTTTGAACGTATCTATATAAATTTTTGAGTTTGTGCGATGAGGGTGTAAACAGGCACTATTTAAGAATTATTTGTAATTTTATTACGATTAATGGTGTTTTAGATGTGTTACCTGTACAAAATTAAGACCTGCCAAACCTAGGCATGCTTTAAACTCAACCCAGATTGAATCAGGTCGCTGACTTCAATGGCAAATGAAAACGAGAATGGTTCCAATCTTAGCGAAACTGGTGGCTCATTGAGGACTTTCAGAAAACATGCGAGCTCTGGTGATATAGGTAAGTGTAATTCACTAGATGGGCAAAAATATTTGTTATTTGGTAGTAACGTTTAGAAGCTAAACTCAAAATATAACCTAACAATTATACTTATGCCTTATCTACAAATTAGTTTTGAACTGCGCCTCTTGTTACACCTACACTAGGTACACACCTTCAGACTAACGTGAGTAAACTTTATATTATAGATCATTCTTATAAACTTTATAATTGTTCTTATAGACTTTATATTATAGATTATTCTCCACTCAAAGTATGTTAATAAACCAAAGAAAACTGGTTTCATTTACAAAAAGTTGTTCTTCATTATTTTAGCACACCAGAGAGCAAGCTAACAGTTCAACTTGGTGGATTAGCAAGGCAACGGCTGTACACCTATATGAAGATCATATTGTGATTTGAAAATGTTCTGTTTAAGTCTTGCTTTTATGCTGCATGGAATAAGTTGTTATTAGAACTCCAGAAACCATGCACAACATTTTGTATTCCAGTATAAAAGTGTGCCATACATTCTCATACATTTTGCTTGCCCTGAGAGTTGACCTTGAGAATAATTGATGGGGACCCTGTGTAAATATATGGCACACTTTTATACTAGAATACAAAATAAAAATTGGTCAAGTGCGGGTTGGACTCCGTACAGAAGGGTTCCGTACAACAATACTTAAGCACTCAAAACAAAAAATACAAAAAGAAAATAATATTATACACTCATGATGATTCAGACTCAGGACTCTACGAAAGCCTACTATTTACGACATTTTGTTAAAGGTAATTTTTTGTTTGTAATGGAATTCTCGATCGATGAACATAATGTTTTATAGGTGTACAAGAAAAATGCGACATTTCAGGGAATTCCCTTCCGCTTGCACAACATTGCATTTAATCAATAAGCTAATACTTAAACCAGCGTATATGACCTTACGAAAATACGCGCGCGCGAGAGAGAGGGGCAGAAATAGAGCTCACCATATGGAAGGTCATGCGCTTTATGCGGTCAACGGTAATTTTTGTTAGCTGTCTTCCACCGCCGTATTACGGGTGTCTTACTGCTAGTCAGAGGTTCTAGCAGTAATTCTCAAACTAATTTCGTCTACCGCGTACTTTGGAAATCAATTATTTTTCGGCACCCCCAATTTGTTTTAAACATTCTTAAAACTTTAAAACCAAAATGACATTCTATTTACTTTAATTAATTTAATTTTAGTGTGTAATGCTATATTAGTCAGGCAGGACTGGTCTTGAGTTGGAACAACACACAAATATCACGATGGGATGGTATCAAAAATCGTTTAACGATCAACCAAAATCCAGGGTTCAATTGTGGGATTGGCTTTTTAGCCAAAATTATTGGTAGCCATATTTGTCCTATCTGAATGTATTTTATTCAAATGATCTTTAAGTCTTGAAGGCTTCATCGCTGGTTCATCAATACTTGTCCTTATCGATGAACCAGCCGATTGCTGCAGGATTGCAGAGATCACATTATCCTACGAAAGCAGTGCTATTTTCAGTTTTTATACAATCATACAGGGCAGAAATATAAACTAAATAATCAATACTGCCCGCGATTTGGGAGGCAACACAAACTATACTGAGCAAACTAATTAAAATAGTGTGTTTGAAAATGGAATCTGTGGCCACAGCACCGCGCAAGTGCCTTTAGTTCCTTTAGTTTAGTTTAGTTTAGGTTTTGACACCTCCCAAATAGCCCTCATTGTGTAGTTAGTAGTACATAGGTTTTAATTTTAGTGAATTCTAAAATATAAAGTATATGAAATTACAAATCAACTATCGCCTCCCTAAACCAAGCCAACGCCCCCCATTTTTTTAGGGTTTAGTATCTCAGAAGGATAAACCCCTAGGATCACTCATGCTTCTGTCTGTCCGTCCGTCTGTCACAGGCAGTTTACTCAGAACATATTGGACCAATGAAGTTGAAAATTAGTACACATATCAATATATGTGACCCAAAAACAGAGGTGGAATTTAAATATATAAACATGGAATGTAGGGGCCACTTTTGGGGGGCCAAATGATAATAAAATCGGTTAAGTGCGGGTCGGTATCGCACACGAAGGGTACCGTACCATCGTACAACAAATCAAAAGCACTCAAAACAATTCAAACAATATTTTAAAACAAAGATGCACTACTTCTTCCCATATAGATGGCATAACTGATAACTCGAAGATAGCAGAGAAATTTAGTTCCATATTTACCCAAACTGTTCCTATTAGATCTGCATCAACGAGTGACATTCCGTTCAACACTCCGCCGAACATCGATCACAGCAGGCAACAGTCGAGCGCCGGCGTTACGGAAGTAACAGTTGATGCCCTATGCCACATCGTGAAACACATGGCACGAGGAAAATCTCCAGGTTTGGACGGTCTTTCCGTGGAGCACATTATACACAGCGGACCGGAGACAATCAGGGCACTCGCCTTGCTGTACACCAATATCCTTACGACATCCTACCTACCATCAGCTCTCACAAACACGGTCGTAACACCTATCTTAAAGAACACCAAGAAGGACCTTTCTGCTTCCAGCAACTATCGTCCCATAGCACTTGCCTCTATAATTGCTCGCTTACTTGAAAAAGTAATACACGCAAAAGCTGAGCCTCACTTACATACAGAAGCAAACCAGCTGGGATTTAAGAGCGGCCACTCCACTGTTACTGCTGTATATGCTCTTAAACAGACTGCGCAGTACTACAAGAGCCGTAAAACGTCGGTGTATGCCTGCTTTCTGGACCTCAGCAAGGCATTTGACCGTGTTAATCACCAGCTGTTGTGGAGCAAATTGCGCGACCGTGGGGTACCAGAACCACTAGTTAAGATCCTAGACACTTGGTACAGTACACAGACTAACGTCGTCAGATGGAACGGGGAACTCTCCAGACCGGAAAGCCTAAGATGTGGCGTGAGACAAGGGGGATCTATGTCACCAGTACTCTTCAATATTTACATGGACGAATTAACCCAAGAACTTAATGATAGCAAGGTCGGTTGCTCCATAAACGGCACCTTCGTGAACAACATATCGTACGCGGATGATATGGTTCTTCTGGCCCCTTCGGTAGCTGCCATGAGAACACTGCTAGCCACCTGTGAAAAATATGCCGAGAATCACAACATGGTTTACAACGCTGATAAATCCGAATATATGGTGATAAAATCAGCGCATACGCCCACCACAACAATACCTCTTCAGCTCAACGGGCGAATACTGAACCGAGTCGAGGAAGTCAAATACCTCGGACACATTATCACGGCTGACCTGTCCGACAAAGCTGACATCGAGCGCCAGCGCCGCGCCATAACCGTGCGCGCCAACATGCTCGCCAGGCGCTTCCAGCGCTGCAGCGACAGGGTGAAGAGGCAGCTGTTCCTATCCTACTGCACGAGCGTCTATACAGTGGAGTTGTGGTGCTCGCACACGGTGGAGGCGATGCGGCGCATGCGCGTCGCGTATAACAACGCGTGGCGCGCGCTGCATCGCCTGCCGCCCTGGTGCAGCGCCAGCGAGATGTTCGCGGCGGGCCGCGCGCCAGGCTGGGCGGCGCTGCTGCGCCTGCGCTCGGCTGGGGCGCGTGCTCGCATCGACGGATCGAGTAACTCCATCCTGACCGCCGCTCGTCAGTGGACGGGCAGCCCACTTCACCAGACATGGCGGGACTATCACGCACCACCGGCACCGGGTTGACCACCAGATAAGGTGCAGTGCAGTGGGGTGTGAAACTGTGTGCTACGCGTATGCCGTGTGATTAGAACTAATTACTTATAATTATTATAAACAATTTATTTATTTATTTCAATCTTAAAATTTAATTAATTTGAATCTTATTATTTATTTGTTTTTAATTCTTATTGTTTTAATATTGTAATAATTTTTAACTTTTGACATTTTTATATTGATTGGACTCTTGTCTGGAAAATAAACAATTTAATTAATTTAATTTAAAACAATAAAAAAATAAACAAAAAGAAAATTTAAAAAGTTTATGCCTTCACGAGATTTGAACCGACGACCTCCGGATTGAGAGTCTACATCATACCGTCTGAGTTACCACAACCATGTGGGTTGACGCGAAATATGCTATCATATTTAAATGTGTAGTATAGTATATGTGTCTATGACATGGTTGCTATGACAATAAATAAACAGTTTCAGTCAAGATCTCCATTTTGAAATGCGTAAGTGTATCTAAACACGTCTCTTGTATCGGGGCCCCCTTTAATTTGCAATATCTCTCGTATTTCAGTATTTGTGGTTTGTGCGGCAACAGATATACACATTCTGTGAAAATTTCAGCTTTCTAGCTATTACGGTTCGTGCAGACGGACCCGGTGACAGACAGGACGGACGGACGGACGGACGGACAGACGGACAGCGAAGTCTCAGTAATAGGGTCCCGTTTGGCACCCTTCGGGTACGGTACCCTAAAAATAAAATCAAATCAAATCAAAATATGCCGTGTAACATATCAAATAAAAGCGCATGGTGTGAGGATCTTAAATATATTTTTATAATATTTTTAAGACTTATTTTGAAAAAGTTGTGCTCAATAATATGACCGATTCGCGTGTTATCAAAACCTCTAGGGTACTTACCGAAGTCCTAAAAATCTGAAATTTGGTATGCAAGCACATGTTTGCACCCATATCCCATAAAACTCCGACCCCCTAACCCACTAAACGTGGAGTGCAAAGTTTGTATGAAAAACTGAATTTTAGGGTACTTTTAGGATATTTTGTTGGTGTTAGTCCTATTATTGTTGTACGAAACCCTCTCAACGCGAGTCACACTCGCACTTGGCAGCTTATTCTGGCTTAACGCCCCCCTCTAGTTCTCACGCGCACACAAGGGGGCGTTATCGTCCACTTTGAGAACGAACTGGTCTAGAGGTACCTACCTGCCCGAGAAAGGTTCGGTCTCTACCTATTATGGCCGCTCTACACTCTCACCGAGACAACACGAGACATGCCGAGGCGGAGAATGTAGAGGGCGTACCTCTCGCCGCGCTCGGGGTGTCTCGTGATTTCTCGCCTGCTCTCGCTCCGGCGCGGCGGCGGAGGTTTTTGGGCCCGAGTCAAAGGGTCTCGGCATGTCTCGCGAGGAGCCCGAGAGCATTGCACTAGAAGCGGTGAGAGTGTAGAGGGTACCTCTCGTGGCAGGCCTCTCGCTCGCCCGAGACATCAAGAGACCACTCGGCGAGAGTGTAGAACCGCCATTACGGTTCGTTCGCCCCAGAGAGCCCGCTGACGCGGACGGACAGCGGAGGCTTAGTAATAGGGTCCTGTTTGGCACCCTTCGGGTACGGAACCCTAAATATGCCCATTGCCAATTTTTCACCGACGGACATTTTTTTTTTTCTTCTGGGAAAAGGCATGGACATGAACACAGCGTTGCATTTTTATTTTTTGACACTTTGTTGTTTTCAAGTGAAAAATGACGTGCCTACCTATAATTTCGATAACATTGACCGAAAAACTTGAAAACGACCGAACAAATACGCAATTATTTCAAATTACTGTATGAAAACAGCATGAAGACTTTGGAAGAAAGTACTACTGAGAAAGTGTCGCAAGAATTACAAGATATCGTAGAATGTCTTTTGAATCAAAATACATCACCGGATACATTGCAAAGGGACTTGTTTTTTGTTTTATTGTTGGTCTCAATGCTTGAAAACAACTTCGTAATAATTGAAAATGAAGTGAGAATAAACAATGCTGTGGAATATGTCGATCTGGAGCAACTCCGCAAATGGAAGTCAGCAATAGGAGTCTATGAATGCAAGTTTATTCTGAGAGAATTTCAGACCCTCCCACTGAAACTAATAGTGAGCCCACTGGGAGCTATGGTTGTAGTGAACATAATTATAGAAGAACTAAACAGAGAAACATTTTCAGTTTGTTTACCAGTTAGCAAATATGTTGTGTCACCACATGCTTCAACAGTTCCAATGATATTCCGAGACTTGAAACATTTTTCAATTACATTCAAGAACAAAGTTTTGACACCTGTAAAAAGTAGGATACTGAGTCATTGTGGCTTTCCTAGTGCAAGCCTTTCAGGGCTTCCTGAAGATGTGCTGTACAACATATTGTTGCATTTACCAATCACAGATATAATTAATACAAGAAAAACATGTAACACACTGCACTGTATGATGGACAATGAGGATTTATGGCACAAATTGTATTGCAGGGATTTTAATAATACTGCAGATCTGAGTGATACAAATAGTACATGGCTGGACTTGTATAAGAAAGAGTATCAACTGCAATGTGAAGCATTATTACGTGAATCAAATCATCGAACAGCGGGCACATTGCATGACTATATGGACCATTCAGACTTTATGTCCTATATTGAAAATCCAATGTGGGATATGATCATGTGAAATTGGAATTCCGGATACCTAAATGAACAAGACTGTTTTGTGTATAAACAATGTTTGACTTATTATATTTATTAGAATTAAAATCATGAGATATTTGATGACAAACTAATTGTAATATTGTATTATTTATGAAGTCTACCTGTTATGTGAAAGTTATATTCAGTAATTATATGTTTTAAATTGTAAGTTTGTTTCTATTTTGAAAAAAATCCAAAAACTGAATTGACAAAAAAAAACATTTAATTATCCAACCTGCTCACAAAATTTCACGAGAAAGGTTGAGAAATGTGACCTGTAGAGGAGAACATACAGATGGACAGACAGACAGACATATGAAAGCATTTTTGCCCAATCAATTATGTACTTATAGCCATGTCATTTCAGGTGATAATGGTAACAAGAATCAGCTAGTGGCGCCTCCGCTCGGAAAGGGCGGGAGGCATCTTTCCATACCATTTGATTCTTCAACAGCAAATGGTGATATCTGTGAGTAAACATTTTCGCATTTAATTTTCGCTATTTTTGGCAACTATTATCACTATTATTGACAGCTGTCACTGTTTTTGACAAGTTTTTTTTGACAGATTTCACTATTTTTGACAGTTTTTTTTGCCTGTCACTATTTTTGACAGTTATCACTTTTTGACAGTTTTAATTTTTTTGACAGGTTTAATTATCTTTGACAAGTTTTTTTCGACAGCTATCACTATATATGACAAGTTTTTTTTTGACAGTTATTACTATTTTTGACTGCTGTCACCGTTTTTGACAAGTATTTTTTTGACAGCTGTCACTATTTCTGACAAGTTTTTTACAGCTTTCACTATGTTTGACAGCTTTTTTTTGCCTGTCACTATTTTTGACAGCTGTGTCTATTTTTGACAGTTGTCACTTTTTTGACAGGTGTATTTTCTTCACAGGTTTCACTATTTTTGACAGTTTTTTTTGACAGCCATCACTATTTTTGACAGGTGTGATTATTTTAGACAGGTGTCACTATTTTTAAAAAGTTATTTTTTTGACAGCTGTCATCCGAAATAATATCTCGCCGAGTGCCGTCATATCCCCATGCAAACCGGTGGTCTAGGATGAGTAGTTTCCGAGATATGACAGTTTTAAGTTTGACAGCTGGCATCCGAAAAGAAGATCTCGCCAAGAGCTGTCACATCCCCATACAAACCGGTGGTCTAAGATCTGTAGTAGATGATATGGCTGGTAATTCGAGTATCTGGTCATTTGCGAAATAAAATTCTGGTCCATTGCGTATCAGGTACTTCACGAATAAAGGCATGGCCATTTGCGTATCAGGTAAGTTACGTTTCTGGGAGTATGCGTCAAAATGATTAAGTGCACTCCGTAATGAATGAGGAGCCAGACGGTGTCACAAAAAACGCGTTTGACTATGTTTGGCCATAATTGAGTGTTTGAGTCCAACATTGATGTATGGGAGTGAATGTTGGGTATTGCAGAAGAAGCATGAAAGCAGAATAAATGCAGTAGAAATGAGGTCATTGAGAAGTATGTGTGGAGAAGTAGACTTTGAAAGATAGATTGAAGGATAAGGTTTTATTGCAGGCATGGGCAACTTCATCAGGCCCAAGGTCAACTTTTGACTGACGAACCCTTGGAGGAAAGAGTTTCATTGATCTGAGGACGAACCCCTCTGCGATCGACCGAAATAAAAAAAATATATTTTTGAATTGATTGCTTGATAGTTGTGAGAACTGACAAATGACAACTGAATGAATGAATTATTTTTTTGCTGCTTAGCTAAGCAAAGGATACAGGTTATAAATCCTACCCATACAAATCATTTTTTCAAAATAAATAGAAAATGGCGGCTTTAATAAAAAATATATTTTCGTAGGCTTTATTCATATTCGTTTTTCCCTACCAGAAAAACCGCATATGATTATGGTTCAAAAATCAGTACCGGAAAAATACATCTCTTTTCCCGTGGCTAGCAAGTCGAGTAACGAGAAGAGAGCATCACAATCATCAATCAATCAAATCAATCATCAATCAATCAATCATCAACCGGCGAGCATGTATGAAGAGACTTATGCTTATGAATGTGGAGGAAGCGAGAGATGTATGGCAGGATCGTAGCAGGTGGAGTTCTTTAGTCTCTGTCTACCCCTCTTCCGGGAAAAGGCGTGAGCATATGTTTGTATGTATGTAATTAAGTCCAAAAATTAAACAGGGTTGTGTTGTTCAGTTGTACATTTCATTTTGTACAGAGGGTACATATTTAATGGGTAAGCCTTACTAACCTATCATCTTCAAGACACTAGAGCCAGATTGGGAGAACAGTAGGGGTATAGACGTCGGCGGGGCGAAGCTTACAAACCTTCGTTTCGCCGCTGATACAGTCCTGTTTTCTCATTCGCCTTCTGAGCTACAGACTATGCTACAACAACTCAGCCATGAAAGCCTCGAGGTTGGACTTAGCATGAACATGACAAAGACCAAGGTCATGTCTAACAGCAAGGAGCATACGTGGACGTGGATGAGAATACATCTATCTAGGCCAAATAGTCTCTTTCCAGGCACGACAAGACAAGGAAGTCGAAAGACGCGTCGAAAACGCCTGGAAGAGCTTTTGGTCTATGAAGGAGCTCATGAAGGGACAACTTCCGTTTCCCTGAAACGAAAGCTCATGGACATGTGCATTCTCCCCATCCTTACCTACGGAGCCCAGACTTGGTCTTTGACTGACGCGCAAAGGTTCAGACTCGGGGTTTGTCAGAAAAACATGGAGCGCAGCATTCTCGGTGTTCGGCTTTTAGACCGGATCCGGAATTCCGAGCTGCGCTCCCGGACAAAGATTATAGATGTAGCTCAGCAGGCTGCCCAATTAAAGTGGGACTGGGCCGGTCACGTTGCTCGAATGCTGCCAAATCGTTGGATTAAGAGAACCACAGACTGGCTCCCAGTAAATGCAAAAAGAAAGCGTGGCCGACCCAGGAAGAGATGGAGTGATAAGTTGGGTCTATGGGATAAAGAGTAGAAGGAGACCGCTCAGGATCGAATGGAGTGGAAGAGGGGGAGAGAGGCCTTTGCCCAGCAGTGGGATATGAATGACAGGCTCTTAAAAAAAAAAGCCTTACTAACTTACTATGTGATACTACCTAAAATTAATACTTGGCAAATGAAGTATAGGTACTATTCTATAAAATTCTTGGTTCTTATTTTGACAAATACTAAAAAGATGTTCAGTCATTCGCCAACTACGCGTTTGCGCGATTTATAACTAAGTTGCGTATTTGCATGTAGTGCAAGCGGGGAGTATTCGGGGGACGGCTCGTTTGCTCGGGCGGGGGCGGCGGCGGCGGGCGGGGGGTAGCTGGGCGGGCGGAGGGAGATCACAAGAGGGGGAGAGATGAGATGCGCGAATTGCGCCGCGCAGCCTCCCTTGTAGGGTTGCCCTATAGAGGTTTGGAGGCTCCGTAGAAAATAATTGCAATATAGTCGCATGGACTAGATGGATTGTTAACGTGTCGGGTATCTAAGAATGTTTACGAAATGTTTACGAAATCATTAATTGACATATCCTTTATTTTGGCTGTACACAAAGGCTTCCACACTATAGTCTATTCGTGATAAGAATGCAGTAAAGTCATCACTGTCCGGCAGCCTAGCCACGCCCCGTAACCAATCAAATAGTTTCCAATTATCAAGCCAAGTTCACAGTGACCAGTTGAAGGAAAACTTGCGAACGCAAAGGTTGCGTCCTGTCCTGTGAGTGTGTGTTAACAGATTTAAATTTAAATTTCACTGCATTCTTATCACGAATAGACTGTCATCCACACCCCATGTTCTCGGGATAACTGATCCCGATCTTATGCCACTCCCCGGACTTGTTCAGATTAATCCGATAAACGGGCAACCCCAGTCAGTCCGAGCGGGGCGCCGCGCCGCCCGCCGTCCGCGCCGAAGCACCCTCGCCTCAGGACGCTTCGCTTCACCGCGGAGTACCACCGTGTAGTGTGGTTGTAGGGCTCAGTGCCGTGTTCTCGATTCCCGATGGCCGTGTGCAGGTGAGCCTAGCCGTGGAGGGCCCGCGGCCGCCGCGCGACCAGCCGGCACCCTGGCGGTGCTATGGGCCCATGCTCACCCACAGCAGGTCCGACGGCGACTTCCCCATATACACGGCTAGGTCACAAAGTCAACAACAACGTAAGTTGTTTTCACTCATTTTACTGACTGCAATGTTTATGTGTCGCGCTGGCACTCCTAACATAGTGGTTTAACTCCAGACATCTCGTAACAAAGTTGCATTACATCAATGCAGGTTGGGGTTGATGCTCTACTCTCATGTGTTCTGCAAATTAGCATGTATATGTATCACACGTACTGACCTATAACTAGGTAGTGTTACGTGCATGTAGGCTTAAGTAATAGAGGCGTATAGATGTGATGAGAGCTGTAATGTAACAGGGGCGTCAGAATGTCCGCGAAGGAAACGTTGTAAATCAATATTGCGTGCGTGCCGGCGGCGGTTTTATCGCTTCCAGATTGCAGCTCGCTAACTCGCAAATCTCGACAGCCTCCTGAACTACGTCTCGTAAATATTTTAAATATTGTTGTAAGTGACTGTGGTTCTGTTCATACCTGACTATAGCAGTTGTAGAGATATGGTGCGTTCTTTGTAGTGAAAGCTTTAACATTAAAAGCTCCGTCTGGTGCAGTGAAATAAAGCGCCTGTAATTTTATATAAAAGTTGTATGTATGTATGTTTGATACCTTATTTATGTTTGTTATTTTTGTGACGTGACGTATGACTGGGGCAATGTATGTATGTGACTGTATTCGAACATTACTGTGATATTTATTCACAAGTTCAGGCTTCGATGCGTACATCACACGCTACGCAGGGTGCTAACTTACACCCGTGACTCGGCTCGTTTACTTTCTAGGGCAATACGTATCTATTTATAATTAAGAGCTAATACGCTTCCACACCTTTCGTCCACCGACGACGTAGCTAGCTCCTAGCTAGTCATCGCAGGCTATGGTCTCTCATGCAGATGAGTTTTACTGGAGGCTTTATTTACTTAGAATTACTTATCGTATGTTTACAAGTACACAGGAAATGTGCCGTTAAATTATTCGTCATCAGAGTCATCGCCTCTTCTGAACATTTTAAGAGATCGTTAGTTTCGATGATTTCTTTTCGTGTCTACATTACTGTATTGTGTAATGTAGACGATCCTGATAGTATTTGTTCTCTACTTTAGTCCGATTGTACGCCAGGAAAACAGTTTGATAAGGTACACCTCTGTTATCAAGTCAGTATCTAATCTGCGTAAGTCTGTAATGTCTTAGTAGGACTTTAGTTTCCGTTCTGCACGCTCACAGGTTGTTTTATATTGTGTACTCACAGGAAAGGAACTCATGTGGAAATGTCTAGTATTTGTGGTTAAGTGTGTTGTCTCTGTGTATCAGATATGGGCGATCTAGCGCTAAATGCCAAGTTGAGGCGCCGACCCATCGATGACGATACAAAAAGTGATAATGGGATTATAGATGGGACTGAAATATCATGTAAGTGTCAACCGTTCCCTCAGCTCTATATTATAATCTGCTCTGTGCCTGACATGTTAATTATTGACCTAGTACTGTTAGATTTTATTTTTGATTATTATTTTTGTCCTTCGTCCTCCACTTTTCAGACTGTCATGCTTGCATAAAAGTAACAATCTTGTGGTGATAAATTTGCGTTGATCTTGAACTAAACACTCTTGCTCGAACATAACTAACAGAGTAAACATCCGGTCGGCAACTCTGCAACTTGAATATTTACCGAGGAGATTGTAATAGATATCGAAAGTATTATTTCAGCAGTCCTATTGATTGACCTAAAGGTATATCTTATAAAACCTACATATTACGATACCTATTTGGGCGTTTATCTCGCGTGCATCCTTGCAGCCTACCTGTGGTCCCACCGGCCAATGCACTGCCCCAAACATGTTAAAAGGTGAAAAAAGTATAATGCGCCCGGGGTAGGGTGCAAGCGCGGGGCGGACGCCACCTGCCCGACGAAGCGGGAATGATCACGTGAAACCGGCGGCAAGGCGCCTTCTATGCACTAGCAATGGGACTCCACCCACCACCCGCGTAACCAACGACTCTCGAGTCAACGGTTCTATTCTTGAACGTACTTCTTGTAGACAGGAACAGGAATACTCGAGCGAACTCGAAATAGAGCAATGCGCTTGCATGGCATTTACGAGTTTGTACAATTGCATTTTCTTTTCTGTCTGTCTACGTTTGGGCGCCAAGATCATTAAAATTACCTAAAGCCATAAGCGCGTGCATAGGTGTATGCTGCTTTATAGCTGTCAAAGTCTTTCATAAATTGGCTCTAGGTACATGTTTGGTTTTGCATTAACAACTCTAGATAGCAGTTTCAATTCTGTTAAACCGTTTCCACTGGTCGCGTAGCTCAGCAGATGCGGCTATTGTGTGTGAGTGATTATAATGCACTTGTATCGGTTCTGCTGCAAATGGAACAAAACAAACCGCGGGTGGAGAGGGAGAGGGCGCGCGCGGGGCGGGCGGGCGTCGATGTGACGTTACGTCGGAGCTCGCTGGAGGCTCGCCGCGAATCGGCGAGTGCACTGCAGCATGCAGGAGCGAGGCAGACGGAGCCCCCTCCAACCAAGCCGCGGCCCCGCGCGCGGCGCGCCGCCAGTCAGCCGGCGCGCGTCCCCCGACGCAGCCCTACCGTGCCTCGAGCCGAGCGCCGCCGCACCGGCCTCGCGTGTGCTTTGTTCAGTGAGGTTGTTGTTGTTGTCGTGCTGTGCGTGGATATGACAGACATGGCGCCGCGGAGTTGACATGTCGCTGGGCGCGTCCGCCGCGGCGGTGCGCGGCACACGGCCCGGCAGCCTCGACCAGCTCGACTTCCAGGAGCGCAGGCAGCTGATCGCCAGCTCCTTGTCCCTCAGTGACATCTTGCATGTCGGAGCGAAGGAGGTGGCCGCTGTCGCCGGTCAGTGCCTTCTCTTTCGTTCGCAGCGCGCCCTGGCGCATTCCTAACAATGGCATTGCGAAATATCGGGCTCATGACATGACACTTGGTCTATACGATTAGTCGCGACGTGCTGAGCACGTAGTGAGATTAAAATCTAAGTTGGTAATTAGGGTTTGCTTTACTAAGTGTATTTACATTCACTACCAGAATACAGTAATCATGGTTTTTGAAAAGTTATCCACCCAGGTATCTAATAGAAATACGCGTAACCTACTCAAACCTGCATATAGGTACTACGTTCCTATTGATATTTCCTTCAAAAGAGTAGCTACCTGTAAATAGTTCTATGATTACCTTTATTTATGGTATTACCTTCCTGGCATAATCTGCACAGATTGTGTAAGACACTTTCTTCTTTATAATAAAAGATTGAATTGCAATTTACTATTCACTATAATTTTGGCAAGCTTAATTTATGGTTTAGTTAAAGTATATTTGAAATTCCTACATGATAAGATAGATAAGAGATACAAGTAAGTTTACGTACTTTATACGCAAAGGAAAGTTAGTTAGTTAGATTGAAATGATGTAAAATTAATATCAAAGTACCTAAGTAATATAAATATTTTTGGTAATTATACACAAATGACCCACTTCAAGAGCCAAAGCTTCCGAGCTACATTTTTTTGTCCATGATGTCACTTGTGTTGTGGGAGTGGTCATAATTTGGTCACGTTAGATACTTTTTGTATTAGGTACCAGGTACGATACTAAAAACTACAGTGACCCTTGCGTGTTTTGTAATTATACCTGTCTGACTAATAATTATTATGATTTGGGCTTCAGTACACGTGATGTTCGTGTATCAGAATACAAATGATATGATACTTTAACCTGTTTGTAGCACAAGGGGGTACATAGGTATATTGTTTTAAGATCAAAATTCGTGCATGTACAATGATAATTTCTACGAGTATCTATAATATGAGGTCTATCTAAGCATACTTGCCAAATGTTAATGGTTTGAAATGTTCTCTACCATTACTAAGTAGGGTGGAGGCACCAATTATCGGCCGTGTCAACATTTTTTGCTCTTTGACTGCTAGACTTATTTACAATAATAGCTTAGGCTTTCTTGCAAACACTTTTTTGGGTAGTGGTATAATGAAACTCTTTTATTACGTAGGTAAAATTACGAATTCTTTGTTAGTTTTGATTATATAGATGTTTTTTTCGGAGTATGCCGGTTTCCCTTAAAATCGGCCTCTAACACCCTAACTACCGCCGCCTGTGACCCTAATATCGGCATACATTTTCAAAGGGGAAATTAGGTCAATAAAACTAAGAAAGTAAACACGATAACGTTTTATATTTTAAAATCGGTACAATAAACTTTTTTAACTCTTATCTATCATTAATTACTCTCTTCTACGTCTCAGTCTTAGGAATCAAATTCTGTAATTATAAAATAAAGATCACAATTAAGCAACATTCTTAATATAAATATAGTAAAGAACTCCAAAAAAATTATTAATTAGTCTTTTCTAGTTACGTCTCAGTCTTACGAATCAAATTCTGCACTGTAGTGATAGATTCCCCGAAATTTTTATTCCCTAGTATTTAATTTCCATTCGATTTTTTCCCCCATTCTTTCTTTTTACTATGCGGAGAGTTTCCTTATAGATATTGTCCACATGTTTATAAATTCCCAGTGGATTTTCACACCGATCGATATTTTAAACAGTCTATTGAAGTCGCTTCCTAAAAAATATCATTATCAATTTTACGGCTCTGGATATTGATCCGATTGGATCAATTATAGGTTACTTCCTGTTTGAAAACTTATTAGCAGAACCGAGAGCCGGAGCGAAGCAGAGCGGAGCGAGGCGACCCCTAATCTGGGGTCTACATTTTACAGGGAAAATTACGAGATTATAGCAAAAATAACCAATTTAATAGACTGGTTAAAATATCGATCGGTGTGAAAATCGACTGGGAATTTTGAGCATGTGGACAAAATCTATTGGGAAACTCTCCGCATAGTAAAAAAGAGAATGAGGAAAAAGCGAATGGAAATTAAAACACTAGGGAATAAAAATTTCGGGGAATCTATCACTACAGTGCAGAATTTGATTCCTAAGACTGAGACGTAACTAGAAAAGACTAATTAATATTTTTTTTGGAGCTTTTTTCTTTCTCTCTATTTTAGTATAGTTTTTTTCTTTCTCTCTATTTTAGTATTTTACTTCCTTTTCCAGTTTTTTTCTTTCTCTCTATTTTAGTATGGTTTCGGCATACCTGTAGAGGAAAATTTAAATGGTACCTAGTTGTTCATTTTATACCACTGACCCTATTTACTGTAAGGTTGTAGGAAATTAGGTACCCAAATATTAAGGTGGCCGTTATTACGCATCGATTCCCTTTATATCGGCCATAGCTGGTAAAAATAGTTTTTAGGCGGCCGTCATTAGGATCTAGTAATCAGATTGAGCTGTTATTTCATTTTAAACCTTATCAATGTTACTGCTAACAGTTAAAATAGCTAAAAATGTTATTTGACGTTTTTATGTATTTCCCCAATGTCGGCCACTCGGCCGATATTGAGCTTAATAAATAAATACAGATCCCTAATCTCGGCCCCGCGATTATTTTATAAAAAAGACAAAGAAATGTAAAAATATACTATCTAAACGGTTATTTGACTCTTTATCTTCAAGAACAAATAAAATGAAATGGCTGAGGTATGTTTAATTCAAATCAAATACTAATCAACGCAATGCGTCGCCTCAGGGATTTGACTCGGAAATGCCGCCAAACGACGCAGCTCCGTACCTGTCCACGCTCTATTTCCAACAGAACGTTGAAATATTGAGGCACCCGCACCAAAATATGGAAGGTTATACGTAACGATATAGAGCTGCTTTTTGCATAATAACAATTCTGATTTTAGGACTATTGTTATAGTTATGTTCCATTTTCTCGAAGAGGCCGATATTAGGAGAGGGCCGATACAAGGAGACTCCACCCTACCTGCCCCTGCTGAGGAGTGACAGGATAAGATAATGATGATGGTGATTATGACTGAGTACGAGGATAGTCTTCATAGATTTAAAATGGTATTTTAAACTATCCTTGCTTTTGTAAAAGCCAACATTCATATTTATATGGATAGCTATATAAGGCTGTATCGTTCAGTTGCTTCCTATAAGACTTATTTGTAAATGTACACCTAGACTAGAGATCTCGAGACAACCTTAACAGAGGCCGTAAGTGCTGTAAGGTCAGATAGTGACCACTCATAGTATGAGATATACGTAGGTAGTATACCTATTCCGTCTATTGCAGAAACATCCAAGCGTAAAAACTCACTCATATAGTTGATCTTGTTAGTTCCATGAATTAAAAGGTCATTGCTTTGTAGCGCCGAATAAAAAGTGCCAAAGCATTGTACTGTACGTTATCCTACAGCCACAGCATCACAATAGGACGGGCAAGTACATGTAGACAGGTATTATTATTCATTGTCACAGATTTATGTCATGTTGCTATTCCCATTTCGGGTTGCGCCTTTTATGAAGGTAACTGTATTTTTTTTAATCTGACTGTGACTTTTAATAGTCATCAAACGATTGATCACCTTACGGGATATTTTTTGTTGGGATATCTCAAAATCTTAGCTTCGCATTATACTCGTTCATCCATATTTGGCTTGATAAACTGGGCATCTGTAACACGTTGCGTTGATCCTGTGGGAGATTACGTCATTCCATAAACCATTGTAGTATTCTCTGGCTATCTTAGATAGAGAGATTTCGATCTAGCTATATGAGGGGATGCACTTTGCTAGTTACGGCTCACTGGAAAGCCAACTGGCTGGATTCCAGCTACATTTGCAATATTAGGGAACACCTACATCGCTTGAAAATCAGCAAGAACGGTCATTGCTCCGGAAGATAGTTTTGCAGTGCTGGCTTATCTTTCTGAGTTGATACTTATGTCCAACACAGTCATAGTTAGGCTTTAGATAAAATGTTCCTCGTGCAAAAAGCAAACTAAAATCATCTTCCACGGCACGTGTTTCGAGGCACGAACGTGGGCGAGAACAGTAGATTCGACCATATAAATATTGGTGTGACCAAAGATTTGTCTTCAATGCGAGCCTATTTGGTTGGATGATGAGGTGACCGGCGCGCCTTGGCTCGCGCTAATTGAAGTCAATAAAGGCACTGATGAAACAACAAAAAGCAAGCCCAACTGCGACGCAACTAGAAGCGACTATGTCGCAAAAATCCGTGACCCAAGAACTAAGTGACATAAGGTGTTGATCCTAAAAGTCATCCAAATCTATAATACTTAGAAATGAGGCACACTACTCTACTTGCGAAGACGAGACAGTTGCTGCTGATAAAACAGCTCTATCTGTTGTACGTTGAAATTCTCTAAATAATACTATGAACGGAATGCTTGCTTGCACCCAAGCTGGAGGATACACGCACGGCATATTAATCAAATATTTATAATCATAGTTGCTCGCGAAGGTTTCTATTAATCATGAGACGCAATAGCATTTTGAATCGTGATTCACTCCTGAGCGTCGTCGGATGTAGTACGCTACACAATGGTGTATCTACTCGTTGCTGCTACCTGGCACAATGCATAATTACGGTTCAGGCATTGGTCTGAGGCTCAGTCTTTAGTTACGTTTTCTATTGACACTTGTTCAAAACAGTTTGTTATGTAAAAAGCGTTAGACTGTCTATCTCTACACTGATACGCTCTGTATAGTAAGACACAGTTATCTCACTGTGTACTTGTATGGTAATTAATTATACTCTCGCTTGTTTTCATAGTTTATTATTAGAACAAGATATGGGAACGGTGATAATGTAGGAAAGGTACGTAGGTGTGCTACTGTGGTTCTAATGACAGTCACGGTCTGCGTGAAGGCAAAAGGCGAGGACACGCAGAGTTGCGTTAGTGCCGCACCATCGATCACTTGATGTCTTGTCTCGAGCCTGGTGCTAAGGTTCATCTGAAACATTTCACGCAGCTCTCGTCCTCGACTTATGAACTCATCTTTTGACGCTCGCCATTTTCTAAGTACCTACGAGTATAAGAGAAATACTGCTTTGGTGTGGTATTTGTGGTGTTGAGACTTGCTTGAAAGTTTATGAATCGTGATTCGTGACTCACACGCCATACTGTCACGCCGACAACGCTCCTCTGTTTCTCGTAGGTTTGTGTTTGAACGTAGGTTGTCTTGTCTTAAAATCAATCAATTTATCTATTTCATAACGGACTTGCAACATACTTTGTCTATGTCTTCTAAGAATTGCGAAATTTTAACAATGGCAGAAGCATTTCGGTTTTTCGTTGGTTTCGATATCTTCAGGGTCTGTTTGTTGATGTATAATATGTCATTCGAATGCATCATCTTGTTTATGAGCTGTTGCTATTTCGGTTGTAATACACACATTTCATTCTAGTTCAGCTGATAGTCGAGTAAATATGTTCTTGATAACAATGTTACAATGCAGATATCGTAATGGCGTCGAAGATTCTAAGCTAACAAACGAGCTCCTCTTATCAGCCTACCGACCGGAATTTCCATAGCCAAGCCAACTTCTTCACAAATTAAAGATAACAGAGTTATTTATTACCTTTTGACATACAAATTTGCAGAAAAAAAATCGTGTTTCCGGATGCCCGGATGTGGTACATAACATACAGGAAATCTTACTCTTGTAGTGTTATCAAATATGCTTTGAACGGTGAATGGGTTGGAAAAAGTAACAACAACTGATAGCAAACATAACGACAAGTCAACTTACACACACACAGAATCCTATCGTCTTTGAATGCCCAGTTATTACAAGCACCCCTTGTAGTATTGTGAGGATTTTAACCAAAAATGTATCTTTTAAATATTCCAAACGCCTCCCATTTTGGTGGAAATAACGTTATTCGAAGATTACACATATTATTTTACCTTCGCACAAACATAACGATGAGTATCTATTGTTGTAAATTTTGAGTTGAAAACTAAAGTAATGTGAAGAACTTTATTAATGTTGGTTGTCGATCCTTATTCACATTTTCCTCAAACACTTTTCTACTAGTCTAGGAACCTTATGATTTCATCTTAGTTCTCTATCGGTATAACTTATAGCTACCACATATTTTCCTCAGTGCTTAATAGACCGCATCTTATCTACAAAGAAGCCTTTATAACTTTTAAATGGCTTCTTAATTCCAAGAGAGTGTAGTTAGTTAGACTGTAGTTTAACGGTTGATTTTTAAGTCTCAGCTGTAAATACAGCCTACACGTATAAACCATGTAAAGCAAGATGGTTCTCGATATGAGAACGTTTTCTCTTTGTGGAAGTTTCCTTTGGCATTGTGTTAGTGACAGCATTTCTTCAACAATAGACTCTCGACAGAAAGATCCCCATTGAGTGTCGTATCGATGTGTGCATTAACTATAGTACTGAATATTGTCGCTGCATGTTACAGTGGACACAGTGGCAATACTTTTGTGAGTGTGGTAGCGATACAAAAGATTCCCTTTGTGTGTCTCGTCTCGTTAGGAGACTCAGTGAGGTATTGGCGACGAGACGGAGCGTTGTCAAGCTGTAGCAGATAGCAGACTATCGATATCGTATTGTCCGAACGTATGAGTGAGTGTGGGTGGTATCATCATGATGAGTGACTGCTATAGGGGAGGGACTATTAAATGTCGTCAATAGACTAGAATATGTATCACTCATTTAAGATTTATTTACAAAGAGGCAATAATATGCTTCATCCTTGTACCTGTTTACATATACTGCATAGGTACTTAGTAAACATTCCTCCAAATAAATAACCCGTAATTCCAGCCCGTATCATCGCATGGCCCGTTCAGAACGCCAAGAACTTTTAATTGTGTCAATCAACAACTTAGCGTCATTTTCCCATACTCACTCACCTCCGCAATCTTCGTTGACCTTGGTTTGTGATTCATACCTCGCCTTAATGACAAATGAAGACATTCTCAATTTCGGTTAACGTTTCCCTGTGCCTTGTCCACAGCCAAGAAGCAGAATGGGTCGGCAGTGCGCACGAACAGCCTCGGTTCGGGCGCGCGCACGCCGCCCGCGGAGCGCACAAAGTCCAAGTTCTCCGCGTTTGGGCGCCTCTTCAAGCCGTGGAAGTGGAAACGGAAAAAGAAGTCGGAGAAATTCGAGGCCGCTTCTAGAAGTAAGTTTTTAGGGTTCCGTACCCGAAAGGTGCCAAACAGGACCCTATTACTAAGCCTCCGCTGTCCGTCCGTCTGCCCGTCAGTCCGTCTGTTACCAGGCTGTATCTCATGAACCGTGACAGCTAGACAGTTGAAATTTTCACAGATGATGTGTTTCTGTTGCCGCTATAGCAACAAATACTAAAAAACAGATTATAATAAATATTTAAGAGGGCTCCCTCCCATACAACAAACGTGTTTGTTTTTGCTCGTTTTTGCTCGATATTGATAATGGTAACAGGTAGACGCTTGAAATATTCACAGAATATTGAGTTCTATTATTCACTTAAAAAATAAATACCTAGTAAATTAATGGCTCCCATACAACAAACGTGTTTTTTTTTCGATTTATTTACAGATAATGGTACGAAACTCTTCGTGCGCGAGTCCGACTCGCACTTGGCCGGTTATTGTAAATTGATACTGGGGGCTATTTGGGAGGTGTCAAAACCACTAAACTACAGGAACTAAAGGCACTAAACTGACAACCTTCAAATCCGACAGCTCTTGCGCGATGGCCACAGATTCCATTTTCAAACACACCATTTTAATTAGTTTAGTTCGTGTCGCCTCCCAAATCGCAGGCACTGTCTTCCAACCAGGGTTGGCATTGTTTTAAACAATTGTTTTAAACAAGAGTTTTAAACAGTGTTTAAAATACAGAGAAAAAAACACATGTGTTCAAAACTTGTTTTAAAACAATTTGTTTTAAACGTGTTTTAAACACGCACATAAAAAACACTGTTTATCTGGGGGCGCGGCAGCGCCCCCAAGCCAAGTCGAGCAAAAAGCAAAACATACGGGCGCAGCAGTAACATCCTTTACAGGAAGCCATTCAGAGCATATTTGACCTACCTGTTGCTCCGTTGTGGATAAAGATAGAAACCTGAATTCCCGGCGGCTAAAAGGCACCATGTCATAAGACATATTCTCAAAATTTCAATAAATTTGAACCAGTAGAGTTGAAGGTACAGCAATTCAAAGTTCCTCAATTTTGACACTCACTGACTCACTGATTCACGATCATGAAAACTCTAAAGGTTACTTCTAGCGAACCCACAAGCTTAAAATTTTGAGCATGGTTAGAGTTTAGCCTGCAAAGCCAAGGAAAACTCAAACATTGCGCAATTTTAGCCCCAATTTCATAATATATTAATTATCAATAAGCTCAGTACACGACTACTTCGATTCATCGCTATTCCCCATTAGATGTCGCTAGTCGCTATGTGTATCTTGAATCGCGGTATGGTTTGGTTCCAGCTATGATTTAAATAACCGGCCAAGTGCGAGTCGGACTCGCGCACGAAGGGTTCCGTGCCATTATCTATAAAAAACCGCAAAAAAAGTGTATGGGAGCCCCCCTAAATATTAATTTAATTTTAATTTAATTATTTATTTTTTAAATAAATAATATACTCAATATATTGTGAACACTTTAAGCGTCTACCTGCTACCATTATCAATATCGAGCAAAAATGAGCAAAAAAATCACGTTTGTTGTATGGGGGCCCCCCTTAATATTAAATTTCTTTTGATTTTTAGTATTTGTTGTTATAGCGGCAAAAGAAATACATCATCTGTGAAAATTTCAACTGTCTAGCTACCACGGTTCATGAGATACAGCCTGGTGACAGACGGACGGACGGACGGACAGACGGACAGCGAAGTCTCAGTAATAGGGTCCCGTTTGGCACCCTTCGGGTACGGAACCCTAATAAAGCGGTTACAATATTGTCTAATATCGCTATTCCCCATTAGATGTCGCTACACTCTCAAAAAAATATTGCCATTGCTACAAAAAAGCTTTGATGCTGGACAGTCGTCAAAGGTGCATAGTAATGAAGACAACGTTTTTATTGTTACTCTTCAATTGCTAATGCAACAAATTTACCAACATTGATGTAACAGCAATAAAACAACTGTTGAAATTACAATGCTAAAATTGTTCATGTCACAATAGGATTTAATGTCCTTTTGTTCCCATGACAAATTCCTTTAACTATCATATCAAAGTATATTGTCCCTACGTCTAATTTCCCTTAGCTACAGTATCAAATCTGCTTTGTTCCGATGACAAAGTATTTTGCTACTCTAGCAAAGTAACATTGTTGATCTGGATACCTGCACTTTGTTAATAGTACACCATGAACAAAAATTATATACTCCACGAAGCTACTGCCTATTATTCCAGGAGCATGCGTACCCTGAAATATGCTTATTTTGTACACCAAACACCATACATGCGTATGGTGCATACATAGAGAACTCCGGTCAAAGTAAGCATACCTCTAATAATAAAGGCACAGAAGCTTCGGGGAATATATAATTTTTTCAGTGTACCATTTACAAAGTGAAGGGATCAAAACCTACAATGTTACATTACTCGGGTAGCACAAGATATGATAAAGAGGATAGCGGTATTTGAGAATCCTAAAAGAAAAAACGAAGACATTTCTATCAAAAGTCTGGTATATTAATCTCTACTCGAGTCACACTAGGATTACAACAAAGAACAAAATATTTAATACCGAGTGTTTGGTGTATCAAGTGAAAACACTTTTTGGGGAGTAGGAGACATTATCCTGACAACTTTTACTGTGAAACCGATTTGATCGGAGCATCTTTATTTTCCACTTCTCCATACAAATTAGCTGATGACTGCTTGGTGCTTAAATTTTCTGCAAATCCATATTTCTTCACGCACGACGACGGCACGAGCACAAACACAGGTGTTCTTTGCACGAAATTCACGTTGAAACTGGCAGAGTCAGAGAAAAGGTTTGCGCTTGCGACGAACAAGTACTTTGAGCTACTGCCGCATCAAAAACACACTTAGCCGTATCAATAACACAACTAGCCATAGTAACAACGCCTATTTTGATAGATTAAACTTTGCTACAACATCACTTCATAATAGGTGATAAGTTGGCAACGTGCCGTAGTTATCCCGTTTAAATATTTTTAACATAGTTACCGTATCTACGTGTCTTTAGCTGAAATAAAAAAACAATTTCAACAATAAAAAAGATGTCACAGGCACTATGGGCCTATAGCTGCAGCGACGATGCACTTACGTGTGGTAACAATAAATTTCTAACAAAGCATTTATTGTCGCTTTGTCAGCCGATTTTTCTCTGAGTGTAGGTGTGCATTTCCTGAATCGCGGTATGGTTTGGTTTGAGGTATGATTTATATTTATATAATTCACCGCCCAGACTTGTCACAAATCGTAACATCAAAGCCACAGAGAAGAGCCCATAGAGATAGGGAGTGGGCTTTGAGAAAGTCGGTAGCTAACGCACAAGAAATAGTACCCGAAAAGAAAAAAAGGAAAGTTACTTACAAAAAGAAATGAGATCCCAACAAAACATGCATATGCATATACAAAAACGCCAGTCTCGCAGCCTGCGCAGTTTATTCTACCGTAAAAAGTTGTGAGATCTAATTTTAAACCAAGTCGGTTAATTTAACCAGTATCTGTGTATGGTAGAATCTTTCCAACAACTTTATTATCGTATACTGTTAAGTACCTACCTAATTAGTTAACTAATAACATTTATAGTGATCGGATCAATATAAGACATCTTTATTTCTTCAATAATAATTAGAATGACTTGGCAATCGCGCTCAACTGACCACTCTATAGCACCCAGAGCACAAATGAATATTATTACTCAACACAACATATCTCTAAATAAAGATAAACTTAACTAATAAGAAAACAACGAATTATTTCGGAGCGAGAGCAATAGGTACATTACGTTGCACACACGGTCCTATAGTCGACAACTTTTCTACGTGCGATTGCCAAGTTTTTCTAATTATTATTGAAGAAATAAAGATGTCTTATATTGATCCGATCACTATAAATGTTATTAGTTAACTAATTAGGTAGGTACTTAACAGTATACGATAATAAAGTTGTTGGAAAGATTCTACCATACACAGATACTGGTTAAATTAACCGACTTGGTTTAAAATTAGATCTCACAACTTTTTACGGTAGAATAAACTGCGCAGGCTGCGAGACTGGCGTTTTTGTATATGCATATGCATGTTTTGTTGGGATTTTCTTTTATTCTACGGAACTTATCGTAATTTTCAATTTTGTAATTATTGAACGCATCAAAGTGGCATTGAATTTTCACTGGCGATGGCGGGGATTTCCCCAAGAATAAATATCTGGGTAAGCGGTTGAGTGAGGCGGGGTGTGTGTGTGTACGGACAGACGATACTTGAGTGAAAGCAATGAGAAAAGTGTATATGTGTGGGTGCGTTTTTGTGTCTTGGGTGAATGGGGTAAAGCAAACTCACTCAATCTGAGATTCCTAAGCTGAAAATTGGTCCTGCCTGCCTGCTCGTGTTGTGTGATAGATAAAACAATTCAATATTATGACAGGGCGTAAAAAGGATCCGCTTTGGCGGCATTTCAGTGCTTTTAGTTCTGGAAGTAGTGCAAAATCACCGCGAGTAAACTGCAAGTATTGCCATAAAGATTTGGTTGGGCTAATTGCCCGGATGAAAGCACATCTTCAAAACTGTTCTGTATATTCATGTCGTCCATCGACTTCACGAGACTTGAGACCGGAAGTTTTTTGTGATTCTACTAGTGACGAAGGTAAGTAAGTAAATAAGTTTGTTCATGATCATGATTATCAAAGGGTGTGAGTATGTACGAGTAGTCGTACCGGGGTGAACTGGACAAGTATAAAATTAAAGCCTTAGAGGAGCAGGACAGTTTCTCTTTTATTTATAGCTCTTTTATTTATTATACTTAAATTATACCTACTCATTATAACGCATACCAATC
Source organism: Argyresthia albistria (assembly GCA_963457715.1). NCBI lineage: Eukaryota > Metazoa > Arthropoda > Insecta > Lepidoptera > Argyresthiidae > Argyresthia > Argyresthia albistria. The sequence continues at coordinate 5,891,983 of OY735257.1, read as the reverse complement.
CGGTACCTAACCAAATGTTTTAAACAATGTTTTAAACATGTTTAAAACAGCTTTGTAAAAAACATAGTTAAACATTTGTTTAAAACGTGTTTTTTAATTTTTTTGTTTTAAACAGGATGTTTTGTTATTAATAAAAAAAACGGAAGGACTTTAGTTCCTGACCTACTGAAATTGACCTTGGGAGGGGGGAAGGGGGGAGGGGGGAGGTGGGGGGATGCCCCCCCTACTACTCCCCCCGAACGGAACTGTATAGTTTCTGAGTTATGATTTTTTTAATTTTTGGAGGTTACATAATATAAGGACTTTAGATCCTGACCTACTGACCTTGACCTTGAGGGGGAGAGGGGGGGAAGGGGGAGGGGGGCAGATGCCTCCCCTACTTCTCCCCCCCCGCGGAAGTGCCTAATTGCTGAGATATGATTTTTTAAAGTTTTGAGTTTTGAAGTTTTTTTGCATTGTTGGGCGGGGGAGTTGGAGGGGATGAGGGGTTGGAGGGGGGGTTGCCAGAAGTAGGGGGTCGCCTCGCTCCGCTCCGCTTCGCTCCGGCTCCCGGTTCTGCTTATAAGTGTGTACCTAACAAACCTATCTTTAGTTTTCAAACAGGAAGTAACCTATAATTGATCCAATCGGATTCAAAATGGCCGCCCAACCAACAAAAACTCGGACAGACAACACCCCAAATGCACTCCGTTTCAGAAAAATTACAACTTATAATTTATCAAAAGTGATATTTTACGTTTAAAATAGATTCATCTTTTCAAATATGCATACAACGAAACGTAACTAATGTATTTTGACCACAGACCATAGATTTTGACATATTTTTTGCGTTTTGTTACATAATTTTACAATATTTTCAGATTTTCAAAAAATCATATCTTAAAAACTACTAATTTCCGTTACCTGAAACTTTCAGGAAGATGATTAAATGACCCCAACTATACGCTAAAAAAGTTTTGACAGCCTAGTCAATAGGTCAGGAACTAAAGTTGAGCCAAAAAAACAGTTTTTTTTCCAACCCTGCTTCCAACGATCTTTTGGCTCATGACATGAGTGACGTTTACAAGGGGGGCGCCAACTCTACGCAAATTAATGCAACCAACCTGTCATTAACACAGATCTTTCATTCCTCATTGGCCATCAAGCGTTAGTTCCACCAGTCACCGCGCGCCAAAAGATCGCTGGAAAGCCGTTACGTGGCGTTATCATCGCATCGTCAGCCTGTCAGGGAACCCACTGTTGAATATAGACCTCCTACTCCTAATGTACACGCCAGCCATCACAGATGCTATAATATTATACTAATACAGATAGACCACGTAGAACAAAATATGTGACCGGCGCGCGTAAACTGAGATGCTACGGAAGCTTCTTTAGTTCGAGGGTTTTATCGCTTGGTGCAGCACCATCGAAAAATTGCAAACACCACGAGATGGCGCTAAGATATATAATAATTTTAAAACCGTTTTAGTAGAATACCGAATGCGTCGTATTGAAGCTTGTGCCAGGCTTGTGGTATGCTTGTGTCAGTTGAATTCGGGCCCAGGAAATCATTTTTATGAGGCACAAATACTTTTCAAAATAGTTGATTCTGTCGTTGAAGGATATTGTAGTTTTAAACTGTAACGCTACTGTATTCACCCACAGAATTATAACGCGCAATATATAATAATATGTATACGACATATTCATATTGCGTTATTTTTCGAAGTATTTACCATAACTATGAAATACCTATAAAAATATCTGTTCACCACTAACGTATACTATGCATATAATATCTGTTCACCACTAACGTGTACTATGCATATAATATCTGTTCACCACTAACGTATACTATGCATATAATATCTGTTCACCACTAACGTATACTATGCATATAATATCTGTTCACCACTAACGTATACTATGCATATAATATCTGTTCACCACTAACGTATACTATGCATATAATATCTGTTCACCACTAACGTATACTATGCATATAATATCTGTTCACCACTAACGTATACTATGCATATAATATCTGTTCACCACTAACGTATACTATGCATATAATATCTGTTCACCACTAACGTATACTATGCATATAATATCTGTTCACCACTAACGTATACTATGCATATAATATCTGTTCACCACTAACGTATACTATGCATATAATTAAACGATTTGTTTGAACACAACTCACTACGTGCCGTCCTTATGAAGAACTCACTGAGGTCACCTGAGACTGACATTCATTATATTTAAAATACTAATGTGATGTTTTTCTGTTGTTTCCAGCATTAGAGAGGAAAATATCCGTCCGAGCCAATCGAGATGAGCTGGTGCAGAAGGGCATCCTACTTCCGGAGAGCCCTATCACGCCCGTTCCCGAAGGCAGTAAGATATTATTAGCGTCACGCTTTTTCCCGAACGGGGTGGCAGAGGCACAGCTGTGACCACGTTTAGCCAGTGATTCAATAATCTATACGTGATGGGGTTAACCTTTTGCCGCAACTATGGTGTTGTGAAGGTTTCCTAGATATTAAACCGTTATTAAACGGTTAGGGCATGTCTGTGCTATACCCAGTATGGTAAAAGGCGCATGTGTGACATTATGCAGAGGTTCTTAAAACGGACGAGCATGTATGAAGATACATGTATGTTGTGGAAGCAAAAGTATTCCAATATCGTAGTTGGTAGGTCCTTAGAAAGAAAGAAAGAATACGATACCAAAGTAGACACTACTGAAGATATCATCAGCAAACATAAACATTTGGTCGTCCTTGGTATCAGCTGGTATCATGATATCATTAAATAAAACTCAAGTATTATGGATGCAGCCTGTTGACACAGCCATGTGTGTGTACACCTAGTTTACCTCTACACGGTCATGGTCACATGGCCTATCACGTACTCGAAGATGAGTCATGTCTAAAACAGAATATTTAGTATTTATCTATGGATCTATTATGTATGATACAAATACTGGCTGCTCATCAGGGAAATACCCTGTTTACTTCCACATTTTTATCTGCCTCTGACCTCCGCACGAATAGCTATTTAGGTCCGACTTTTTAAACGCTCAGGGTGTTATTACAAAAAAATAAACTCCCGTTCAACGCCTGTTTAAAAAGAAAATTGTATGGGATTTGACATTTGTTTTGAGGTTTAACTGCGTTTTAGATTTTTTCAACCGACTTCAAAAAAAGGAGGAGGTTCTCAATTCGACCCGTATGTTTTTTTTTTTTTTTTTTTTCTATGTTTGTTACGCGATTGCTCCGCCAATTATGAACCGATTTGAACAAATCTTTTTTCGGCGTATAGGTAATACCTCAAGGGTGGTCCCATTGACACCAGGTCAGGATCTGATGATGGGATCCTGGAGAAATCGAGAGAACTCTTCAAATATTATAGGCAGACCTATAGTGATTTTTGTGTTTTTCATAATAACTCGTGCAAATGCACATGGTAAGCATAATATTGTGATGCGGAACTGCTGATGAAGACCACATATGGCCACCAGATCTGCTCAATACTAGGTACAAATACAATGCGTGGCTGACGGGCAGGCAACGCATAGCCTAAACCGGTGGACCTAGAGCCATGAAACTTTGTACAGGGGTTCCTTAGTCGCGTGGGGTAGCACTGATATAGCATTTGACAAAATTAATTCCCCAAGGGAGGGGGGGATAAGGGGTTACAGTTAGTATTAAACTCAATCTAATCAAATAGGGTTTGTGGAAGTCGGTTTTTTCTAAAGTTTACTTTTTGTTTCAATTATGTAATAACACGGTCATTATCTAAGTTATTCACAAAATAGTGTTCACTGAGTCGATGTCAAAGTGGTTGGCCTCAGATAACTGCGAGCCATGTTTTCCCAGATGAGCCTATAGATTTAAGTCTGGGAGTGGTAGAAGAGTTAGTAAAATGTCACAGGTACCTAATTCTTCCTTTTACAAATCGATATCGCGTATTTATAATCGATATACCCTCAATGTTTATGTAATGAAATGCATAGGTACGCTAAGTGTTACGCAACGCTTCGTGTAGTGACAAAGCGTTGAAAGAGTACCTTATTGGCTAACTAAAGCTCATAAACGTATTACCTGCTCCATTTAGCTCTTACTTTAACCGCTCGCTCGGAAATTGACGCGGCCGTTTTGTTGTAACTAGGAGTAAACCTTCATATGGTTCAAGGAATCCCCAGGATGAGATCTGAAATAAAGCCAATATTAAAAGTTATCTTAAACTTATGCGGTTAGTTACGTAAATTAACTTTAATTTAAAATATACTAAAGTTAACTAAGTATCTACATTTTTAACCATAGAACGAAAACTTGTGTTGTACAGTCAGTTGTGCAGTCAAACACCTGTAAGTTGCCAATGGACCAGTCAATTATATGATTTAAGACAGACTCTAATGATAAGTGATTAAAATAGGTGACTATTCGCATTCCTATACGTAGAATGCATGACGCATTATGCTATGTTAAACGTTTCGCTTAGTGCATATGAATTTGCATAGCCAAACACTAGCTACAGTGGAGCCAACAAGATGCGAAACCAAATGCATATGAAGCCGAGGGCAAGCGATATGACAAAACTGACGATAGAGTAGACAGAGATACACAATAGATTGTCAATTCCATACTCATATTTTCAGCAAATATCCAGTGACCTTTCTGCTTACAAAAATATGTTAAACCGTTAATTACTGTATGCATAATGTTTGCGCTAGCACACAAGAATTTGTTATTGTGGTACAGCTGACACCTATCACCATGGCAATAATAGAGTGACTAATTCATAAGTTAATAATGTGTATTGGTATTGGAATAAATCTAGGAACATGTCTGAAGATGAAGCATATTATATTTTATAAATACAGGTAGGTCGGAATGTCGGACGGACAGCGGAGGCTTAGTAATAGGGTCCCTTTTGGCATCCTTCGGGTACGGAGTCCTAATACATAAATACACGTGAAACCAACCTTACTATACCCCCTGTCGATTGTGATGTTATATTCCGAACCCCTCTCAATTCCCGGGCCCTAAAAGTATCTATTTTGAATAGCAGTCCAAAACTATATCGAATTTCGGTTTTCGACTATTTCCGAAAGGGTCTGCGTGCTTGTACTCTCTCAAACTGGGCGCTCGCTGTAGCCAAGCGTTATCAAATAATCGATTCTTCTATTTCTTAGCGACTCGGTAACCTCCACTGCCACGATATTTGGCAGATAGTATAGATGTCGCAGTTAGTTGGTTAAATCAGACACATAACTAACACCCTAGACCGTTAATTAAAGACCGACATTTAACCAAGTCGCTGAAGTTCCGTCAGACAAGTGAGTGAACGAAACGTTTAACGAGTTGTCTAAACGTTTCTAGGCAACAAGACGCATTTCAACTTTTGTAGGGTAATAATGTTATCGTGACTTGACGTGACTCTTTAACGGTCTAGTGTGTTAGTTAAGTATCTAATCCCATTTCTCTCAGAAGCACACCGGTCGAACAACCGAACAATGGAGAACAATAGATAGATAAGATGTGTCGACCAGAGGGTTAAGTTACCCGGCAGTAGTTCGCGCTCTTGCACACAGAGACGCCCGCGAAAACGGTCACACGCAACTCACTTCCTCGCCTCGCCCACGCCCAAGCGCCCTTTCAAAAACTGGTACGGTGGTTTTTCTGCCCTACCTAAAGGTTCGCAGCCAGCATCCCCCGCCCCTATCGTCAACATTGTCCAACATAGAGAATAACCGATAGTCCTGCCACCAGATGAGGAGCAATCCCCAACGTACGACAGTCGCGAGGCGCGCGGCTCGCCGCCGCCCACGATGGACGCGCGGATGGGCTCCATGCACGCGGCGCTGCAGGCGCAGTTGTCGCAGCAGCTGGCGCAGCACCACCACCATCAGAACAATAACGTCATTGGTGAGTAGCTGCCTGCACTCATCATATTCTTCTGTAGCCCAATCACGAACAAAGATACGATAGAAAACTATCGAAAAGCCAAATGTCAGTGATTCTTATTCTTTATGACATAAAATATAATTTCCTGCGTTCTCGAAAACGTTCGTGATCGAGTCTCTGTTATTAAATTGCGGGTTAACCTCTATTGAGGTTAGGTTAGTTTAGGTTAGGGTATGTTAGGTAAGGTTAGTTCAGCTGTCGCAGCAACAGGCGGCGCTGCACCACCACCACCACCAGAACAATAAAAAAACCCGGATGGAACTAAACGGTCTTGGATGTGTACATGTTTGTGATCTCGCTGTTTCTGGTTCCCACGACACAAGGTATCCTAGTGTGGGGCCAGAAGCAATGTATGTGCCTGTATGTAAATGTTTAAATACCGTCATTGGTGAGTACCTACAATCATCATGTAGTCCATTAATGTGCCCACCGTGGGGCACGGGCTTTTACTCGGATGAGCGTAAGATTGAGCCATACTCCACCACGCTGACTCAGTGCGGGTTGGTGCAGGGGTGTCGGGCTAGTGGCCAATCCGACTGTCAGAAGATATCAAGCTGCCCCATTAGGCAGAGCCTCTGATCTGACACAGCTTTGCGACTAGTATCACCGAGTAGCGGTAGTAGCCGGGCCCTGCAGCTTAACGAGTCATCCGAAATATGGAAGCGCCCGAAACAAATGGCCCATAAAAACGGTCACCCATCCAGTGCCAGGCTCGGCCAGATGATGCTGTACCCGCACGATCGTTTCCGATGCGCGGATACCGCTCGGCAGGGAGCACTTATCCAGTGGAGAGCGCATTCATACATTTTCCTTTGAAACACAACTCACCAATTTACGGGCGGCGGGGGACGAGGTAGGAGAGCCGTGATTGGTCAGCCGCTGCGAAACTGTCTGGCGGCCCGTCATCGTACATAGGTTGCGTATGCGAACGTTTGTTTAATACAACAAACGTTTGGCGAGCCGCATTCCCCCGCAGGCGCAGTCAATTGGACATATTATAGTCTCTGCCGCTCGGCCACGGACGCTTCTTGCTACAATCATAATGCTCAGCGTAAATCGACGCACGGCTGGAGACCTCTTCTCTATGGCGCCTGGTCCTGTGATAATCTCGTCGACCGGATGTATATTGTCATTCGTGAGTTTGTAATCAATCATCATGCTCATCTACAAACCCACGGCTGGAAATCATTCTTACGGACGGAGTACCCTAAAAGTTATTCAAATCACCGTCTTAGCAACAATCCCAGAACAACCATTCGAATACGAATACCTGCGGTAGTGGGCCACTATGCAAGAGGATTTCTCAACATCGCGATGTGGGAATGAATGAACGTACGAAAATTTGATTTAAGTCATTTAACACAATAGCGCCATCTGCTGGCGGTAGTCATAACCCTTCAAATGACTGGTTTTATGCCCCAATCGCCCTTTATCCGAATCGAATACACTTTGCAGCATGCGTACGTACGAATAATTTGATGATGAATCACATTTTATTAATTGCATATTTAGTTACGAGTTAATTAAAACATGTCGTGCTGATAAAGGAGAAATATTTAGTCTTACGAAGATTAGTCTCTAATAAGAATAAGATTATTTAGCACAGGCCATTGAAAAGACTACCTCGTAAATCATTGATACTGATAGGATTAAAGTTAGATGTAGTGCGGTATTTTCTTGCGTGTTGTATAGGTATGTAAATTGCAAATGTACACACACATGCTATGCGTTTATTAATATGCATACATACCTAAATACACTTTAACTCCGTGATAAATAGCAGTGTTCTAAAATAGACATGTTAATTTCACGAATAAGGACATGGGGCGGGATAACATCTGTGCTATTGATGCTCTATATTGGAATTTTATGAATGAATATGAAACTCCTCCCCGTCCTTATATGCAGTATTTAACGATGCCGTGAATAACTTTACTCAATCCTGGTATAAATTAACCTGATGTGCACACTTGTGAGTCATTCGTTATGCTAACATTGGATTAGAATTCTAAATAATGACCTGGAAACCTTGTCCGACACGGTTGGATGCTCCATAAAAGTATTTGCACAAAGTGCTCTCTTACGATTACCGTTCGATAGCCTGGTTGGAACCATACCCATTGCTCAAGGTACGACAGTATTGATCAAATATTTTTTGCGACATTGAGCTTATGTCGCATATCCTATTGGCTACCAATAGAAATTCTCTGCTGTCTACTCACGGGTATTCACGTAAGTACCGTGTTGTCAGACCTCGTTTCGGGTCGTGATCTAAGCATCTAGAATTTACTTAACGTATGTTAAATACTCGTTTTCAACTTGATGTACAAAATAGCTTCTGATCTTTGCCGTTGCATATAATTTATTATCTTGTTTCGTCGTTAATCTACCTAGCTCTAGGAGTTTCAAACCAACAACTATATCAATAAGATATCCAAGAACTGCGGTTTTAAGTTGCCCGGAATGCAAATAAGCAGGTCTGGTAATCTTACAAAATGAAAAGTACCTTTATCTGTACTGTTATTACAAGCCATTGCCTCAAGGGAAAATGATGTGGCTATAATATTTTTATTTCTACGGAATGCTATCATAATTGCCATCCCCAGTGGACAAACCGGAACACTATCTAATGTCTTGCGGTAATCACTTAAATGCATCTCACCACGGCCGTAATCTAAGGCAATAACAAACTAGCCAGGCATTCGATATAATAATTACACTGTAAGGAGAATTTATTTTATTTTCCTTTTCCTATTTGGCAAAAAAATACCGTGCAACTTTTTACTTGTTGTGAGTATTAGGTACATTCAAATCAGTGAATAACTCCTAGATCAAATTGTTAATGTATTTTTGTTGTGTCTCGAAATCTCGAAATTACTCCTATTTGCCTTGTAAGACCGATTCTAAGGTAGCAATAAGGCACTAATAGCTGGTTAAATTTGGCTCCGAGGCCTTATTATAAAATAACAAGCGCCACTAGCCACTACACTCTGGCAGTCCCCGTGTCGTAGTATGTAGTGACGTCACAACAGCATCAACCGATTAAACTCATGTAAACATATAACATAGCGCCATTATTAAGTGTCGGTATTATGTTTTGGTGCAATAAAGTATAAAGTAAGTGAGTATAGTAAATATCGGCTAAACTAAAACTAACTCTATTGGTGTCGATATCGAGTGACTCGCAATTCGTCCTACCGGATTAGTGTCCGCGTGGCCGACATTAGTTGCAATCCTGCCGGTGC
>OY735257.1:5707002-5882578 GCA_963457715.1 Argyresthia albistria | reverse complement strand
CTAAATATTTGTAGCTCTGAGCCGACTAATCGTCGATTTAAACTATCGGATTTTTGCGGAGTATCGAGGTTAATTTCACAAAAAAAAATATGTATTGTATCAGTCAATGAACCGGTTTTAATTTGATATGGTGTTATCATGGTCAACGCACATACATCATCAGCAATTTTAACATGTTTCAATCATGTTGGTAAATTTTCGTGGATAAAAAGTGGACCTGTGCCCAAATGATTTAACGGAAAGCGTTGATCACTTTACATTTCGGGCGGGACATGAAACTGACTTGACAGTTATTTATTTGGTAAACGACATTTACCTGGAGTTTCAGGTATCCACACCGAGTCGGTGGGCGCTATTTTGCAGTCGTTATATGTCACGTTTCATTTAACTTAAATAATATCTTTTATATTCGCAGCCACTTTGTATTTCTAGGGCAAGGATGGCGAACGTGCCATTTTCTCGACCTATATCCGATTATAATGGCCTTTCTGATGTATTCGCCAGAGTAATATTTTATTCAACGAGGTTAAGCTTTCGGGGCGCGCCGAGCCAGGCTTAGATTTCATAGGTATGGAAAGTTGTTTTCCGTGTCAGCTGTTATAGGGTACCCAGATGCTCATGTACAGACTATGTTTAGTGTTTATACGTGGTTTCTGATCGAAAGAAGATTGTTGACAGTTTTTTTACGCCGCAGCGCGGTGGCTGATCATTAATTGTCTCGTCATCGGCCGCCCACATGCCACTCGTCACTGTCGAACGTGGTGTTTTCAAAGCGCGCCATACAAATTCCACTCTCATTATTTGTACGACCTAGTTTCGCCTCACTCATTTTATTGTGCCGAACTGCGAGGAAGATAAATAGTCGAAGTTCGCAGTTAGCCAGCAATTGTCGCGGAGAATCGGGGTCGGCTGATACGATTGTTAAGATGTTTATTACGACCCGAAACTGCTAGTTTATGCCCAGGCCTGATGCTTACCTTTTAGGGGCTATAAATACTACAGTATTTGTGTGAACTGTGTCCTTGGTCTTAACATCTGATGAAATTCAATGTCATTGAGTTGACGCCCTCGTGCCTTCCTTCCTTAGGTGACGTCCTTTCTATTCGCAACAACGACAATATCGATCATGAACCTTATGGGTATGGAAAGTAGTTGAATTTTCAAATACGATGACCCTGTTACTCACAAGAAAATCTTTGTTAAAAACATATGTCACAAAGAAGTTCCTGAATTGGACTGAGTAAATTAAATATGTGTAGGTTTTGATAATGACTGTAGGGAATAAGAGAAGAGTGAACGAATCATACGCGTAACAGTACTCGGAAAATCTCATTCCGCCCTCTTCTAGGTCGCAAAATGTTTTATGTTGGTCGTTCACGATTCATGTGCACACATTTTTATTATGACACTGCCGCAGGCCGCAGGAGACTCGCAATATGTTATAGTTACTTATTTGTGTTCCCTACACTACTTTATGTTGTTATAATGTTTGTTACTCGTAACACGTATGTATATCAGCAAACGTATTTTTACGTCTTATTCCAATTCTATGTGCAATAAATACTGATGCACCTCGTACTGCCAAATAAAATGTACATCAAGAATTTCAGGATCCGTCGCAGGTCTGCTGAAACATTACATAAACCCATATGCTTCGAACTTCGAATACTGTAAACAAGGCAATTACTTTGCTCTCAGGCTAAATATATTTTAATGAGCTTGTATCGGATTAGAGTTGTCATTTATGTTGAATTTGAGCCTTATTATTTTTTCCGCGTTCATGTCCGCCAAATAGATATTCTGCGTTGGAATCTCTCGTACTCTTGACATTGTAGCTAAATTGGTGTAGCATTCATCCTTCGCGGCATTGGCATGCCTCACTCACGGGTTACGTCATTTGACGGCCTTCTAGCAAATATTATGTGACACCGCGTCTCGTAATTTTCTATGCAATCTTTTGCAACTTATACATTCTGAAAGCAACAGGACACTGCTAACAAATATTCTTTGGAACTAGTGCTCCGCTGCGCTCTTTTGTGATAGGAAATTTATGTTACCAAACAAATGTTATTAAGTATACAATTTTGCAAAAGCGGTTTAGTTGAAATAACGCAAATATAGATGCCACCGTAAACTATGCACAGTCCTTTGTAGCAGCGAGCGTGGGCGGGCAAACGGTGCGCAACCGCGCAAACAATCAGAGGTGGAGGCGGAAGTAGCTTTGTGGAGAGAAGCGAGCGGAGGGTTGAGTCGGTTACATAACATACATACAGCTGCAGCGGGAGACGTCGGGACCCGACTCAGGCGAGCGGAGGCCAAGGGCATCGCATCGATCCTGCCCGACCACCAATACCCTTCCATCTGCTTCCAACAGAGTCAACACTGCCCTCGCCCGATAACGCCAATGACTATTATGATTTATTGTCAAAGTCAACACTCAAACCTCTATAAAGACATCAGTGGTGTTTGTTCTACAGCCCTCGTCAAAAATCGATTTGGAATATGATTGACGTTGTCCTCGATATAATAATTGGGTTGGTGGCGGATGTTCTTTTGGCAGATGTTCTTTAGGCGATAAAGTAATACATACACTGCCGACATGACTCGACTCCCTCCCATACGTGCATCAGCGAGTCCTGTAAACACGTCATGTAAAAGGAATGACCGGAGAATGGCGGGGCGCCTGGCTCTGCCTACAGTATATCTCACAACGTAAAATAAAACATTGCTTCACAGAACGGACACAGCATCACTAAAGATTTTTGAAGTAAAACTTCTTGGGGCACGGGGGTAAAATTTATTTAACCTCTCAACTGTGGGTTATTCATATATTTGCTTTTCAATTGCTACTAGCCGGGTGCTATCACGAGTGGCTAAGAAATGTAACGGAAATTGGAATCGGTGACGTCAGGGTCGGCTGAAGACTTTTAAAACCGCAACTATTTTCAATACGGTTTTTAACTAATCAGATAAGATAATAATACATTCGTACAATAAAGAATGTTAATTAGTGAGAGAAAAACCTGATGAAACGTTAAGAAATAAAAATTATTTTAAGCATTCTTCCACGAGTTCTTGATTTCCGGTATGGCCAAGATGGCGCCGCCGCCGCCGCCGCCGCTGGCTGGGATAAACAAAACCAGTGACGTGACCAAAAACTACTTCGTTCAACCTCTTTGTTGGAACCGGAACTTATGTTTGACAGCTGTGCGATGCGATCCATACAGTTTGTAAGAAAAGAGTTTCATCAATGTCACACGGGTCGATATGGATTTCTAAAACAAGCAAAGCAATGCATACATTTGAGCGAGACGGCTAAAAGACGTGACGTCAGATGGTATATAATCTGAGCGAGATGCAAATAGTAGTGACCTCAGAACAATAGTAGTGACACTATTGAATGAGTTAAGTATATCACCACGAGCGCGACAAATTGTAGATAAGGAATGGTGGGAAATAAATGACATGACGTATTAAAAGTAAGTACAAGTTTAAATAATTTCAAATAATCGGACGTCTGAAACTTAAAGGTAACTTGAAGCAGAGTTTGGATCTCAAAATTGGAAATTTAAATCTCTTTTAGTATAGGTAGGTATAGGTGTATAGTATAGGTACCACTTAATGATCTAGCTACAGAAGTTTTACTTCTAACACGTGTACGGTGCTACACGCGTATCTTTTTTTAAAAGCTTTTATTAAACTTGCACTGTATGTTTGTTTGTTTGTTTGTGGGTATCACGGTTCGCGTCAAAAATGTCGGCTTGAATTTGACCCACTTCCCGTTATCCGATTGAGCTGAAATTTCGCATACGTGTATAAGTCGGATGACAATGCAATATATTTCTGACTTAAAGCTGATCTGATGATGGAGACGGAAGACGGTCATGGGAACTCTGTCATAAAACATCGCAAGCCCGTCGAATTTGGGCTCGTTCGATTCGTCTTGACGAATACTTTGATCCTAGAATATTTTTTTATGACATGGATATGATCTGATGCTGGAGACGGAAGACGGTCATGGGAACTCTGTCATAAAACATCGCAAGCCCGTCGAATTTGGGCTCGTTCGATTCGTCTTGACGAATACTTTGGTCCTAGAATATTTTTTTATGACATGGAGCTGATCTGATGCTGGAGACGGAAGACGGTCATGGGAACTCTGTCATAAAACATCGCAAGCCCGTCGAATTTGGGCTCGTTCGATTCGTCTTGACGAATACTTTGGTCCTAGAATATTTTTTTATGACATGGAGCTGATCTGATGCTGGAGACGGAAGACGGTCATGGGAACTCTGTCATAAAACATCGCAAGCCCGTCGAATTTGGGCTCGTTCGATTCGTCTTGACGAATACTTAAGCCCTAGAATATTTTTTATGACATGGAGCTGAGCTGATACTGAGACTAAAAAGTTAAAAATAAATTAAAAGTAAAAAAACATTTTTAAACAAAGCTTTTATTTAATGCCCTAAAAAGAAGAAAATAAAATTTCTATTCAATCAAATGCGTCATTTTATTACATTACACAATTTATACGATATAAAAGCTTGTTGCGAGCTTTACTTGTGTAGACTTCATTAGGTGGGTAGGCACCTATTTGCACAGACTTGGAGATAAATCCCGCAACAAGCTTTTATATCGTATAAATTGTGTAATGTAATAAAATGACGCATTTGATTGAATTGAAATTTTATTTTCTTCTTTTTAGGGCATTAAATAAAAGCTTTGTTTAAAAATGTTTTTTTACTTTTAATTTATTTTATAGTAAATGCTATTGAGTTGAATTTAAATATCTGCTAAAATGTATCGTTGTAATACCTTCGATAGCTTTATTAAATATGAAATTATTGTGAGCATTCTGCAGCAGATGTTTTCAAGTTCGATTTGCGAATATAAATTCCATCTCTCGGCCATGGACACTCCTTCATAAAACTGAACATCATGAATGAAGACGCGTGCTACTATTAGACCAACTATTATTAGCTGACACTCCTACGTCAATCTGACGTTGTATAGCCAGTATGCATGTGTTTTATAATATTTAACGTAAGTCTATTTGTAATAATTATCGTATCGTAAGTGTATCCTGCATGCATTAACGACATAGTTTACGAGAAAACAATTCACAATTTAACCGTAACATTTTCAGCAAGCTATAAGTAATAGACGTCAGGGGAATATCTTCAAGCAGTTCACTGCATATACATACCAGTTTATTCTGCTTGTAAGCTGGCGTCCATATTGTATGCACAATCGGAATAAAGCATTCCCTTGATACGAAGAATCGATCATGCTTGTTACATCCCAGGAGATTTTGAAGAACTTGCCTTAGGCTGGTACCAAGCCGATCGATTGAGTCGGTGACGCAACAGGCGATTCGCCAATCGAGTAGAAATTCGTGTTATTATATGAACCAGATGAACCCACTGCTCCCTCCTCTTTATTGTGGAGAGGAGTATAAAAACCCTTCATTTATACCCAAAACATATTTCCTTGTTATGTCCTGTGAACGAAAACAATTCGCTTGTAAGTGGTAGCAGTAAAAATAATAACCGGCCAAGTGCGAGTTGGACTCGCGCACGAAGAGTTCCGTACAATTATCTATTATTATTATTATTATGAGCTGTAATATCCCACTGCTGGGCAAAGGCCTCTCTCCCCCTTTTCCACTCCATTCGATTCTGAGCGGTCTCCTTCCAGTCTTTATCCCATAGACCCAACTCATCACTCCATCTCTTCCTGGGTCGGCCATTATCTATAAAAAACGCAAAATAAAAACATGTTGTATGGGAGCCCCCCCTAAATTTTAATTTAATTTTAATTTAATTATTTATTTTTTAATCAAATAATATACTCTATATATTGTAAACATTTTAAGCGTCTACCTGCTACCATTATCAATATCGAGCAAAAATGAGCAAAAAAAACACGTTTTTTGTATGGGAGTCCCCCTTAATTTTTAAATTTATTTTGTTTTTTTTTTGTATTTGTTGTTATAGCGGCAACAAAAATACATCATCTGAGAAAATTTCAACTCTCTAGCTACCACGGTTCATGAGATACAACCTAGTTGAGTTCTAACCTATAACAGATTATTTAGACTCTTTAGCAAGTGTTCTAATGCATTTATCTTTGTACTTATCCACGAATTGTCGTTGTCCACAGAACCAAAGAAAGACAAGTTGGAGAATGGTGGCGAGATGGTGAGGCCCGAGCGGCCGAACTCCCTGACCAAGCACCCGCGACGGATATGCTATCAAGGAGACATCGGTAAGCTCAAAATTTAGACTTGACGTACTGCGACAAACGGTTTATCGTCAGATCTTTTCAACGATATGGCTTTGCTTCAGGGGTAATGTGAACACGGAATCAATTCCCGTCCGATAGTTCTAGTCATGTTTTATAGTTCTGGCATATACATTTCTCCACAAATCATTCTGCCAGGGATGCTGTTCAGATCTGAAGGTGACAGAGTCAGGGCTCTGATATTGAGCTGGTTTTCCAAGGCCTGGAACTATTGTGTGTGAATCGACGTTTGACCTTCAGTAGAGAGTTGATAACAGCAGTTTTCTTCACTGCTTCACTGACACGTGTAAGTTGGTTGGAAAGAAGAAGTGTTGAAAGTTACTCTTTCTAAGTAACTGTTAGAGCGACCCTGACTCGTAAAAGTTTTACGAACGCGGGGGTGGAGATACGATGATATAATATAAACCTGACCCAATCTCAAACTTTACTGCTTTTGTGTTTACGTGCCGTAATAACGCATTATGTAATAATAATGTATTACGTACCTATTGGTTGT
This sequence comes from Argyresthia albistria, assembly GCA_963457715.1. Taxonomy (NCBI): domain Eukaryota; kingdom Metazoa; phylum Arthropoda; class Insecta; order Lepidoptera; family Argyresthiidae; genus Argyresthia; species Argyresthia albistria. Next base: position 5,875,778 of record OY735257.1, on the reverse strand, counting down.
TATAGTTATAGATAGCCGAATGGCTGCAGACATCAAGATTACTACTTATATGAGCGACTCGACGGCTATGCCATACGAATAAATAAATAAATAGTGCATTGTGTACTTCCGTAAAACCTAATACGAGTGTTTTACATTAAGCCACAGGGCGAACTAATGTGCAAGTTAAAGTCAGGGATTTTAGTTCCTGAAGTTTATAAATGATGTTGGATGGCAGAGAGTTTAGATAGTTCACCAATCACTTGCTATTCTTAAATGCGATACGTGAGAAAGCGACACGATGTTTCTAAAATCCAAAGCTGAATTATTATTTCTTCAAGTTGCTCCTTATCATTATGTCGTAGACCCTTTTTGTTGTTAACCAAAGTAGAAAAAAATAAAAAGTAGTTTTTTTAATTCTGGTTCATAATTTACCCATGCTGCACAGACAATTTTGTGCAATAGCTACATTGTTTGAAACTTTTAAATGTTATCCATATATTTTTCATGTCACGGCTAGGAAAGCAAGTTTCGTTTATATTCTGTGCGAACTTAATTAATTAGTAGGGCTCTAACAATATGGTTTGATGTAATAATGAAATCTAACTCAACTCCAGGGAACACTAGTTCAACTAACTGCAGATTCGCTTCATATTAACGAGTTTGAGGACCAATTTGTAACTTTGTTAACAGAAGTTTCGCTCAACGTTAAAGTTTACTTATCTAATTAAATATGGATACAAGCGTAGGTGGTGGTATAATGTTTGTTCAAACGAACTAGGTCGAAATATTAAATTAATACGTAGCCTATAGTACTTGACTGGAAGCCTTTTGTGTCTATAATTCTAATCCCGAGCGTGTGACATTTTCAAATAAACACACGTTGTATAATGATTAATGATTTTGCCTAAGATATGGTCTGATCTTTCCTGTTTATGTATAAGTATACGGATAATCCTAGGTGAGCGGCTAAAACTAGTTTTAGCCGGCTACTGTTAGGAGTGCATTTACGTTTGTTTTGTTCTTACATGTCAACCAAACACAAAGAATAACATTATAATAATAGTAGCATTTTATAAGTAGTTGCTTTATTCTTTAGTACTACTGCTCGTATCCATAGATTTATGAGTAGGATAAACAACGACCAATTGGGGTAGCCTAGTCCGACAGTCGACCAAAACACGTCGAAGCCCAACAAGAAGGACTAACAAGCCTCGGAAACTTTCCAGTCAGCTACGGGCCGGGCGTGGGCAGCGGCAGCACCGCGCCCGGCGGCGAAGAGCAGCTGATGCTGTCGGAGCTGCCCGAGCCGCCCATCGCGCTGTCGGAGATCGGGCCCATCCCGCCACCGCCCATGTTCAGCTCGCCCAGCCCGCCGCGCCACCAGGCGCACCCGCGCGCGCCCATGCACGACCAGTTGACTGACTGTGAGTACCTCTTTGCTATTCTTCTTTCTGTTCTTCTTTCTCTTCCACTGCCTCTTTTTATTTCTCTTTTTCTTCCTCTTCTTCTTCCACTTTCTCTTCCACTGCCTCTTTCTCTTTGTCTTTCTCTTCTTCCTCTTCTTCTTCCTCTTCCACTACCACTTCCTCTTCTTCTCCCTACTTTTCTTTAGCGTATTTTTCCTCGATTTCTTCCTCTTCTCCTTCTTACTCTTCATTTCACATTCACATTTCTTCTCCATCCTTCTCTTCTGCCTGCATCTGGCACTTGAGGACGCCTTTGCATTTCCCCTGCGCCTGCCCTCTAATTCAGCAATTCCAACTCCTGCACCAGTTGGAGTAGGAGCTATGACTACGGACGTTCTAACGTGGTTCAAAATTATTGTGACAAAATATTCGTTAGTCCTATAACTATACGCAACTGCGGCAATGGACAATTCCCCTGTCACGCTGTTTCACTTCTCCATACAAATCAACTGATCGCCCGACTCAAACCGTATGGAGATGTGAAAAATAAAGTTGCTATGATCAAATCTCTTTCATAGAGAAAGTTTGTTAATGGTGTATATAACAACCTCCTAAAATATGACAACACCTTTCTGTTACACCCTCTGTAGAGAGGGTACTTAGCACCCAGAGACTATATACCCAATTGATTGATTGAGACAGTTTCGCAGCGGCTGACCAATCACAGCTCTCTTACGTCGTCCCCCGCCGCCGTAAATTGGTGAGTTGTGTTTCAAAGGAAAATGTATCTATGCGCTCTCCACTGGATAAGTGCTCCCTGTTAGCACCCGATTACGCACTTTACGACAAGATGATTGATGATATATTCTTACATTAATCATCTCAACTTCTAAGTGCAAGCTCTAAGTACTTTCGCGTTCTAGGTAAGCTACACCCCAGCAGAAGGACAGCATGCAATAATAATGGTTAGTTATATATTAATTCACAAAGTATTATTACCAGAAGTTGTTGCTGTTTCAAAGAGCGTTTAACAAACGTATAGTACTCTTGAAATTACCGCAACACTAAATAAACATGAATCATAATTTGTGAAATGCTATTTTAGACTCCGATACGTTCCTTATTTCACAATCTTGGCACAAAATATACAATCGATCATCGTAAATGCGTTTCAAATCGAACATGAATTAGAAGTCCAATGTACGTAGGATATTCGGTAGGATATTTTTATCACACGACCCAATTGCGAGTGATGTACAGTACCCCAAACGAACTGTCGTGCGGTGTAGTATCTATCATTATCACCAACGTCATCAGTTTGAATAAAAGTCGTAACTACTGCGTTGCAGCTCTCGGCACACGTGCCACACCCCCCACCCCATCCCCCACCCCCCCTCAATCAGCAAACATTTTCCGTAACAGACCTTTTTTCTTCCGGATAAAACGAATTTCGGTTCAAACTCGCGAATTTCACGTTCGCTGAATCTGTCTCAGCCGGAAAATCATCACGTTTCTATTTGATGATTTGTCTGAGGGTTTGTAGAGACGAATTACAGACGCACGTGGTGGCTTCATCAACTCTTGGGAAGACCGATGATTGAAAATTGTCTTAACATTTTGTGCGAAATTACTTCTTTAACTGTACGTGTAGTCTTATGTAAATGTAGGTAGGGGCTTGTAAGAGCAAGGATTTCTGCTAGCAACGTATCTCAATGATCCTTCATTTTTTTAAAAGCTTTTATTAAACTTGCACTGTATGTATGTTTGTTTGTTTGTTTGTTTGTTTGTTTGTTTGTTTGTGGGTATCACGGTTCGCGTCAAAAATGTCGGCTTGAATTTGACCCACTTCCCGTTATCCGATTGAGCTGAAATTTCGCATACGTGTATAAGTCGGATGACAATGCAATATATTTCTGACTTAAAGCTGATCTGATGATGGAGACGGAAGACGGTCATGGGAACTCTGTCATAAAACATCGCAAGCCCGTCGAATTTGGGCTCGTTCGATTCGTCTTGACGAATACTTTGGTCCTAGAATATTTTTTTATGACATGGAGCTGATCTGATGCTGGAGACGGAAGACGGTCATGGGAACTCTGTCATAAAACATCGCAAGCCCGTCGAATTTGGGCTCGTTCGATTCGTCTTGACGAATACTTTGGTCCTAGAATATTTTTTTATGACATGGAGCTGATCTGATGCTGGAGACGGAAGACGGTCATGGGAACTCTGTCATAAAACATCGCAAGCCCGTCGAATTTGGGCTCGTTCGATTCGTCTTGACGAATACTTTGGTCCTAGAATATTTTTTTATGACATGGAGCTGATCTGATGCTGGAGACGGAAGACGGTCATGGGAACTCTGTCATAAAACATCGCAAGCCCGTCGAATTTGGGCTCGTTCGATTCGTCTTGACGAATACTTTGGTCCTAGAATATTTTTTTATGACATGGAGCTGAGCTGATGCTGGAGACGGAAGACGGTCATGGGAACTCTGTCATAAAACATCGCAAGCCCGTCGAATTTGGGCTCGTTCGATTCGTCTTGACGAATACTTTAGCCCTAGAATATTTTTTATGACATGGAGCTGAGCTGATGCTGAGACTAAAAAGTTAAAAATAAATTAAAAGTAAAAAAACATTTTTAAACAAAGCTTTTATTTAATGCCCTAAAAAGAAGAAAATAAAATTTCAATTCAATCAAATGCGTCATTTTATTACATTACACAATTTATACGATATAAAAGCTTGTTGCGAGATTTACTTGTGTAGACTTAATTAGGTGGGTAGGCACCTATTTGCACAGACTTGGAGATAAATCCCGCAACAAGCTTTTATATCGTATAAATTGTGTAATGTAATAAAATGACGCATTTGATTGAATTGAAATTTTATTTTCTTCTTTTTTGGCATTAAATAAAAGCTTTGTTTAAAAATGTTTTTTTACTTTTAATTTATTACGCAACTAGACTGATGCCCGATTCCACCAATAGTTAGGGGACACTTAGTTCTTTTTCTTAGGTGTCTAGCGATTGACTGGAAGGCCGGCCTCTTACATTTAGGTTGTCCCCTAGTAGCCTAGATGATCCTACCAACTTAGATCAAAGCTAATAAACCGCTAGGTGGCCCCAGAGAGGAAATAAAGTTTCCCCTAAAAGATAGGGATTGTTGGCGATATATCAACCATGAGCCCAACTATTATAGTAAGCGAATTGGTTTCTGTGAGTCTTTAGTACAAATATAGAAAGGTCCATCGTTGTTCCTTTACTTTCTCTCATAGAAACGGCGATGGGCTAGCCCCCTGATAGAGTATGTCTGTCTACAGCTGGCTAAACATGGACACAACTGTGCTTCTGCCACCCCATATGTGAATAATTGAAACATAAAGTAAACTTTAGGAAAAACAGACTTCCACAAACCCTATTTGATTATAGTTTAATACCAAACTGTAACCCCTTATCCCCCCCCCCCCCCCCTTGGGGAATTATGCAGAAAAAATAAAAAATAAAAACATCCGAACGAATTGTAAACCTCCTCCTTTGGGAAGTCGGTTAAAAAGGCGTGAAACTATATATTAAAGTTAGAACCGAATTCATCATCCTCCTTTGGGAAGTCGGTTAAAAAGGCGTGAAACTATATTAAAATTAGAACCGAATTCATCATCATCATCATCTGCAGCTTGTTGCCGCCCATGCTGGGTATAAGCCTCCTCCCTTTTCTGCCAACTTATCCGGTCCTGGGCCAATCGAATCCAGGTCTTTCCCCGCCATATTTGGAATGACATCGACCAACCTGCTCCCGTAGCATGGTTTCTGTAACGAGGTTTTGTCGCGGAAATTGATCGCGCGCTCGGTCTTTAACCCCTTTTCACTCAGAAGCACACCGCTCGAACGACCGAACAATGACGAACTATTGTTATATAAGATTTGTCGGCCAGTTAATTCCACCAGTTAATTCTCTCGCGTCGTGATCCCCCGCGGGGGCAGGCATGCTACTGGTGTTGGTTGCCGGTCGGCGCACAACCGAAGTGAGAACGCCTAAGATAAGCCTTTTTGAATTCGGTTAAAACCTCGACACGATCTCTTCCAGCCGAGGACGAGGACGACAACGACGATGACGAGCAAGCCGGTGACACGTCGCGCGTCGAGGAGATTCCACCCAAGGAGCCCAGCTTCAACGCGGTGCCGCTCAAGTCGGCGCTGAAGAAGCGGCCCTCGGCCTCACCCGGGAATACGCCGCTGGCCACGCCACTGGCCAATCGGCAGGACCAGCATCATGCTAGCTTCAAGTCAGTATCACTGCTACTTACCCCTATTGCTCACAGAAGCACTAAAAAGTGCTTGACTTTGACAATGACTACTAAGACGTCAATTAATGTCTATTGCAAGGGATGAGAACTTAATTTCCCCTAATTTTAATGTATTTTTTTTTCCTTTTCGGCCAGGAGAATGACAATCTCTCGTCTGTTGCTTACTTACTTACCTGCACGGTGAAGGTGTTGTCGCGGGAGGAGCGCATGGCTGTCCCTCACCCTCCCGTGATAAAACCCGCGCCGAGCTCGGCATGCTACGGGTGATGGCCATAGGCATCGTCCTAATAGAACGCGATGACGATGCGATTATCACAAGTTCGCGCGAATTTTATAGTACGAATCCTTTGCGCATCGCCCGCATCTCGCAAATGCCTATTCGACACCGATATCGCGGATTCATACGACTGGAAATTCGCGCGAACTTGCGATAATCGCGTAGTCACGTTCCATTAGGACGACGCCTTACCCCCTTTTAAAGCTATTATGGAGATAACGTTTATTATCCATCTGTTTATCTAAGGACTGACATTTCTCCCAAAAGTTCACTTTTGAAATGATCAGTTAGCGCTCTTCGAGCGCGAGTCACATGGCTAGTCTACTTTTATTTGAATAGATTAGGGTTAGACTCTCCTGAAAATAAAGAAAGCAATCTTAGAGTCGCGGACATAATAATACATTTAGTGATCTGGTGACATTGAAAACCACACATGGATTAGTCAACGACATTACATTCATTGCACATGTATTTGGTTTACTCATTGTAGGGGCAATGTACCCTCATGTATGTGTAAATATTTTGTTTTACACAACATATTTTGAATTCATTTACATCGTAAATTAAATAGTAACTGTATTTTTTCCACCAGGCAGAATTCTTACTCTTGTTAATATTTTCACAAAGAAACAACGGTATAGCAAATAAAATAACCTTTTGTCACCATTCACCGTTGTGTCAGTCGTGGGCGAATGTGAAACATGACCGTTTATTTTCATTTCGCGCGGCGTCAGGCGGCCGCCTCCGAAACCCAGGATCCGCATATGGTAATAGTCGCCACATCTACCTATGTCGATGTTGTTCACGTCATCATAGAGACGCGCAATCCGCCCGCAGTGAAAATCTAACTGTGAGAAAACTCGCCATATGCATGTGACGTCCTAGCAATCTAAAGACAGTCACTGGCATCGAAATGGTCGAACTTTTTGCAGCTGGGTTTTGGTTGTGGATGGGACAGTCTCGAACAAAGCCTTCAGACGGCTTGCTTTGCCTTCCAACCATGCATCGTTCGTGCATCGCACGCTTTTCATACATCTGTCTATTTCTCTCTTGGTGTCAGGCTATCTAATGACCGGTTAAATACTACTGTTGACAATCTACAAACGTGTGACACATTATTATTAATAATTCTGTCAACAAACATAATCTATGTAACTGGTTTATCTATTACTCAGTAATATTTGGCAGACAATGTTTATCATACCACGTGTCGACTCCAACCATTTCAAGGCACCGCCTATTTACCACACATTAATGTGTTGCCTTGACACGGAATGAAATTAACCGCACATACATACACTACATCAAGCAAGTGAATCACCCACGTCCCATAACACTGAATGATGTGTAGCTCATTGAATGTGAATGAAATACTTCTAACCATCTCCCGTTTACGAGCTTCGTTGGACCCCTTTTACCCATCTTTTGAAGATGAATACTATAATTTTTGATAAGCGATATTATTGCTAAGTTTTGCATGTATGTTTACTGTTATTATGACATGCTCTGACGTGGACGGAACACATTTCTGATTCCGTAACTCATTTGGACATCTTTGAAGAGGAAACGAATAAATATGTAAAAACTCTGAAATTCTTGCTTTGAAGATGTCAGTGAATCATGGCGTACCTACCTACGTCGTACGTTCACTTCAGAATATGTCATAATTTACTGTTGTACTTAAATCTTTATGAAGCTCTTAGAAGAATGGAATATTGAGATACTTATTATTTAGGGGATTGTTTGAACTGATTCCATCGTTATTTAAATTGGCTGTTATAATCCCAAATTGATTCTAGATCAACAATGATTCTGCATGTTTTAAAATAACGGCATCAACTAATCTGACCGAGAATGATATCCATATTATAAGCGTCCTATAAGCGACTCCATCGTATCATGCAATGCTAGCCATAGCCACTGCCTCATTGATTGTCGATTGTTTCACCATTAATTTTCTAAGCTCAGAAGAACCTGTTTCAAGAAGTCATATGTTACAGACAGATTCATCATCAGTAAAATATTACATAAAAAAACATGCTTTATCTGTCACACAGGGCTTAGCGAGACAACTTGAAACCCTTAGGCCTTGTCCCAAAAGTTCTTGATTAGCTCTACTCTGTGACAGATTCATAATATGTTATGTTGGACACATTTATGATCCGTCTGTTCAATGCGCGTTTTTCCATACGCCGCCGCCGGCACCGGCTCCGGTTTAGTGGGAAAGTGAGGGATAGAACTATAGCTCTGTCCCCCACTTTCGCACTAAACCGTCGTTGCCGGGCGTTATAAAAACGCTTAATAGGGTTTATCAAAAACCATTGGCACAAGGCTTGACTTCCCCATTAGTCCGCAACCGTTGAACCTTGCCTGCTCCCCCGCAGCCCGCGCGCGGTCCGCATGGGCCACACCTCCGAGAACAAGGAGAACGCGCGGCCGTGGGAGGGCGAGTTCCGGGAGGAGTCGTCGGAGCCCGAGCGGCAGGCCGCCAAGCTGGCCCGCAAGGAGAGTCTGAACATCAAGCTGGCGCTGCGGCCCGACCGGCAGGAGCTCATCAACAGGTAACCCCTCCCTCCACTACGTACTTCTTCTTTTTCTTCCGCCTGCGCTCCAACCCTTTGAGGGTCTTATCCTCCTCCACGATCTGCTTCCATTTCGCTCTATCCCTGGCCTTCCTTCGCCAAGATGTTTTCTTCCCGATGCTCTTCAGATCCTCCTCCAGACAATCTCTCCACTTCTTCCTGGGTCTTCCACGGGTTCTTTTCTGTAGTGGGGTCCAATTGCTAATGATTTTGACAGCTCTGGTGTCATACGAATACTACGCGAGGGTATTCTGGCAGAACCGAATAAGTGCAAGTTTATTTGCAGTTATACGGGTTAGTTAGACTTATGCAAGTATCCTGCCGCAATTTTTGTGCATCCCGCACTTGGCTGGTCCGGCCTTCATTCTATCCATACAAGGAGAACTCTCGGCCCTATGAGGCGGTCTTCACTTCTGAGATAAACACTCCCTGTAACCTAATTTTTTTAATGGCCTGATTACTCTCGTGAACGCTAATATCGCTGTGAAGTGAGACACCTACATATAACTCTGTCTGTCATTTTCCTACGATATCACCGTAAAAATCGAAGAATAAATAGCCCATAGGTTTGTGATACCATGTATTCATCGACTTATTTCTGTAGAGGAAAGGAACGCAGACCTTTTTATGTGATTTTTATCAAAATATTCCTGGCTTACAATTCTTCAATTAATTAATCCAAGATAGCCCAAGAAACCAAACTGAGCCTGGCCCAGCAAGTAGACATAAATATAACTGTTAAAATAGATGTTGCGGATTTTTGAATTTTATCTAGGAAGATTAATGCGTTAACGCTGATGGCGCCAGGCGGATTGAGATTATATTTAGTTGCGTAGCCAAGTTTGTTTTAACATTTAGTCACCTCGGTTCACTATAACAAGGCGTCGTATACGTCATCGGTGAAGGAAATACAATGTATAGGCATTTTGTGGGCGGTTAAATACTGCATACAAACACACGCATGTATGTATATGTCGTAGCCATATCGTCAAATTTGGCCATATCATGAAGGCATTTGCTGGCCATATCGTGATATGCCTGGTTTTAATGAAGACATGTATTTTTAAAAGCATTTTTATTCAGCACTGCGTGTTTATTTTTCTGTTTTACATGTCAAACTTACACGAAGACTATTCGGGGGCTTCGCTGCGCTCGCCCCCTTTAGTCTTCATCTAAGCTGCCGCAATGTCTTCCCTAAAAAATTTCATCGTTTCATGATATTTCACGGTTGGCTATTCGATGATATGGCTGCGACATATAAATTTACATTCATATACTCAAGGGTTTATTCCCAATAGATATTGATAATATTATATTGTGATAACCATTAAGTTTAAAACTAAACTCTCTACAAAATTATATGGGGAGACGCTTCAAGAATCAATGAAATGGTCAGTTCAGTCTTTCCCGATAATAAACAAAGCAAAGTGAACATAGTAAACAGAATAGTACGGAATTTTCCCTACGACGATGGAACGGTTCCAGATCAGCTACGTATGAACATTGATGCAAATGCTCGCATGTGATGTCATCATTCTATACAGACTATTGTAAAGCAACCTTTGTAGGTCCATTCATACATCTACTCATGTAAGCGGAAACCTTTATTAAAATAAATACCATGATTCATAATATAATACATGAAATAAAATGATACGCGCGCATTATCTCACATCGCTTCGGGCCTGTATGGTCGCGCTTGTGTCTGCGACGCGCGCTCCCGGGATCTATTTGCGTCCACACGGCTCGCCCGACTGTTACCTACTCTCTTATCACCAGCTATTTCCTCCTTACGCCTCTTGGCACTGACAATGACCATCATGCATGACATGATTGACAGTTTATTGAAGCCACGGGATTTCCTACTTGGCAGTAAAATCATATAAAAATAGAGCAGTGATAACCTAGCCTGCACTGATCGTGAACTTTTTGTCAGCAAGTGAGCCGATTACAATTAATTAAATTCAATAAACAACGGTTACTGGGCTGTAGCCAAGAGTTTATGTTAATCGAGCATTATGAAAACATTTTCGGCGGCGCATATGCTTTGGCGAATTTTATATGTCGCTCGATTGCCAGTGCGCCCGCGACGTTGTCTCAGTTGTTTCTAATCAGTCGTGTGCTGCACCCTTCTGGGAGAAAGTTGCGTCATTGTGAGATAATCTCTGACCCAGTGATTTATTTTGGTTCTGTTTTGTGGGCTCACACTTTGTAGTGTTGTTTTCGGACGACCAAAGGTACTTGTTGACTGTTGTAGCTTGTTATTCTGCAATGAATTCGACGGGTTTGAAAGAGCTTGCTTGCAGTATGTGGGCAAGCTTTTTTAATACGTAAATTGTTGCCTTTTTATTACCATTCACATGTCCCACAAATCATGCATGGACAACTGACCAACCTCGTGACGAATATAATATGACATTGTGAATCAGATGATAAACAACTTATGACACCTGCAATCACTATTATCTACGTAATAATTGAAAAAAAAGTAAAACTAAAAAAAAACGACTTCCACGAACTCTATTTGATTAGAAACCAATGTCAAGTGCTATTTGAGTTTAATCACAGATACTATAATGTTTAATACAAACTGTAACCCCCTATTTCTTAAAATATCTAACGCGCGTGAAATCGTGCGTTTGATGCGCAAATCAATTCGATTTACCACTTGTACGCGGCATTAATTCGCTCATCCAGAGTGACATAGACTTAGGGCGCGTTCCCACACTGATGACACGAATAATTAATCGTTGGACTACCGCCCGTAAAAAAGTAGCGGACGATAAAAATCGTATCGTCCTAATGGGAACACCTCCCATCATCTCCCTTATTCCCCTTACCTATCATCTCCGTCTCCTACCCAACATGGTTTGCTGGAAGAAAGCTCTTATTAGAGATACAGATATAATACACACACACACCCTCACACACACTCACACCCTCACACACACTCACACCCTCACACACACAAAATACACACTTTACAGTCAAAGGACATGCTCCCCTCGTATTTCCCATTTTGTTGTACCTATTAATTTAATAACTTACTGCCTATTTTAATTATTTTTACCCATTTTCATGATAAGGTTACAAAATAAGAGTCCTTATTTGGCCTATGTTCAATCATATTTTTAGGTTATAATAATGTATATCGTGCTGTGGACTCAGTTCCCAAATAAACAAACAAATAAACAAACAAACAGATAATCTCGCCTTTGTACATTTTTTTTATCTTAAGCCTTTTTTACTATCATGTGAGTACAATAAAGAAATTACCCTCCATTGAAATATACAAGCCACCATGGTTGTTGTCGCCACTGATATCGTAACTTCCTTGTCCTCTCAACCATCGCTCTCTTTCTCACCCAGGAACATCCTCGTGGTGCAAAGCGAGTGCGAGCGACAGGAGTCGTGGGAAGCGATCGGAGCGCGACTGATCCGGCGTCTCTCCATGCGACCTACTCCCGAGGAGCTCATCGATAGGAATATACTCAAAAGTAAGTCAAACCTTAGCTCTAGTGTACAATTGTACATAGTCTTAAACAAAGCAGCAGATATTGATGCCCTTACGAGTTATTTGGGACATCAATAATAGATAGATAAATTGGTCAAGTGCGGATCGGACTCGCACACGAAGGCTTCCGCACCATCGTCCTTTGTGCCTATTTTCGTGGTATTTGTTGTTGTTGCGGCAATAGAAATACACATTCTGTAGAACATTTCAACTCTCGTGCTTGAGGACCCGATGACGGACAGACGGACAGCGGAGCCTTAGTTATAGGGTCTAGTTTCGCACCCTTCGGGTATGGTACCCCTATAAACGATCAATAGATAGATAGCGGGACTTAAGTGGTGTAAAATACAAAATCTTTATGCAGCATATTACACTAAGCGGCCCGCGCCGTCTGACCACCGTACCGCTCCCGTCCCGCTAGTGGTGTGCTGAAGTCTTTATTTATTGTTGACTTCCCCAGCATGTATAAAGCCAGCATATCGGTCCAAAATTAGTTCTATGTCAATAACAATTTGAGAAAATTGGTTCCCAGTCGTTATTTCTGATTGGTCGTCTTGTTTGTGTTACCCTCTCAAATGTCATTAGCGAATGGACTACAAAACAACAACAACGATTAGTTAATGGTATCGGTAATTTCATTCAATACACATACATAAGTCGCCTATGATCTACAGATCCGGTCAGTTGTTATTTCAAAATCATCTCAATAGGTGTTAACATGTTGTTCTGGATTCAACATATAAAACAATGTTACCATGTCTAAACCTGTGTCTCCTGCTGAATATGCCTGTCCTGCTCCCACCAGGCCAGTCGCCGGCGGAGGAGAAGAAACAGAAGGAGGAGAAGAAGCGCTACCTACTGCGCAAGCTGAGTTTCCGGCCCACAGTCGACGAGCTGAAGGAAAAGAAGATTATACGGTTCAGCGACTATATTGAAGTCACGCAGGTGAGTTATACGGTCTAGGGCCGAAACATCTTCATTAACCAAGCGAGCGAAGGGTTCAACTTCGACAAGATAGGAGGCCGATTTTGCTTTCGTCTGTCTGTATCTATACATATGATGTATGTTTGTCAGTTCCGGTCTAGGGGCCACAGTTTTCAAGCATCCTCACAAAACTTGGCACACGTGTTCCTGGAATTAAAGCATTTTTTATGTCGAGAACTTTTATCCATTTTCCCCTTTGGGGGGGAGGTACGACGTCATCAATTTTTTTGTGTGGCATTTGTTTTTTTTTCTTCTGAAACCTATCATGTGGGGTATCAAACGAAAGAGCTTCATGAGCCCCGGTTCCAAAAATAAACTAAAATATTACCTTTCGGCCACTTGTTTTCTAAAAATCCAAGAAATTGATTTTGATTGAAATTAAAATACCTATAAAATGGTTCACTGTCCCCCTTTGTTCGCGAGGTCTACTGCCCACAGGGCCACTAGTCCTTTACCTTTTCAATGGTGGGTTAAAAATGTGCACTCTACCACCCCTTGTGGGAAAAGCTACGCCATGATTGCTTTTATCAATCTAGCATCTTTCATTTCACGCACACGGAAGCCCCGCTCTTCCAATATTTGGTTCTTTATTCTAGAGCGGCAAGAGTTTAGAATTAAAGTTTCACAAGTGTGTAACAACTTCTCACTTGTATCAGTATTAACGAGTGATTTGCTATGCGCAGGCGCACGACTACGACCGGCGCGCCGACAAGCCGTGGACGCGGCTCACGCCGCGCGACAAGGCCGCCATCCGCCGCGAGCTCAACGAGTTCAAGAGCTCAGAGATGGCGGTGCACGAGGACAGCAAACACCTCACCAGGTAACACCACCCACCCACCAATCATGCTGAGATAGCTTCTATACTAAAATATGCCCTGTCAAGCGAGTCCATAGAGCGAGCTGTCTCGCGAGGCAATTTCCGCGACCCAGCAATGACTGGCTAAACTTGAAGGAACCCGTACCTCCGCAACCTCGTATTGGATAAGGCGTTGTATTTAAAAACAATCATTTCTACAATATTTTTCTAAAATATCGATTGGCTCTCACACTATCTGCGTGTGGGTCCTAACAAAACCAACCACCACAACATAACAAACGGTTCCGAGGCCTAAACTCCATCTACATGCTAGACTAGAGGAACGCGTCCATTCGGCGTACCGAAACTACGTATGAATTGGTCGAAGCCAAATGTCGACCACACACAGCGCGCGCGGTTAAAACTCCTTGGTGTACTTAACCTATGTCGGTCAGTTGAATAATATTGTTCCTTGTCCTCCTCTAGGTTCCATCGGCCATGACGGCTGTGCGTGTCACCCGGACCGGATCGTCTAGCGAGCGCGGGCTGCGCGTGAGTGGCGCACACTGTGATCAGTGATCACTCACACACGTTATACCGACAAGCCACCTCCGACGCGAGGAGGATACTCATATGCAATAACTTACCACCGCACACCGGTAAAGTGTTGATGATTCTAAATATGCGTTGTCATAACCGCCATTATTGTTACGACGTTATACCTTTTGTAAATGCGTACCGTGAGTGCAATGTTGTTTTATAATTTACCTATAGTCGTATCGTAGTTATCGCCGAGTACAATTTTTATTATTATTGTATCGTTTTTAAATTTAAGTTAACGTATTCTAAGCGTACCTATACATTCTATGAATTGACCTTTCGTGGAAGGTTAGTGATACTGATGATGGGGTGAAGTGGAGATTGTTAAGTTGCTGATGTTCGCCGCGCGCGCGGAGTGGCGTCGTTGTCGCGCGAGCGAGAGACGCGAGACGCGAGAGCGAGGGAGATGTATGCGGGAGAGGCGCGCGGCGTGTGGATGTTACAATTGTGATTTATATCATTGCTAGCTTTTAAACTTTGGTAGTCATTAAGCTAGAAATTCAATATTATTACAATTATATTTATTTCCCATAGAAATAATATATATGATATCATGGTCACAACTTCAACACCCGTTCGAGTATTACTCATGTTCCTTTGGGATGTGTTTTGATTTTATTTTAACGTGTTTTAAATTCAATAGTTGTAAGTCATATTGATGTAAATCAGTCTTACTTACTGCGATCATAGACTCTGAATAAATGAGGAGTACGACTCTAATTAATTAAAGCTGCGTAGTAAATAGGTGTTATATCGATAGTCTGATAGTTTCATCATTTCGTCACTGTCATCTTGATATTCTGTGTTGGGGTGCTTCCGAATGCTGTGCAGTATAACAATAACACGTAGACTTATTTTGACTAAGTAGTAGATAAATTCTTTTACCAACCTTACACAAGCAAGTAATCTACTTGCATACTCCAACCTTACACAAGCAAGTAATCTACTTGCCTACTCCAACCTTACACAAGCAAGTAATCTACTTGCCTACTCCAACCTTACACAAGCAAGTAATCTACTTGCCTACTCCAACCTTACACAAGCAAGTAATCTACTTGCCTACTCCAAACCAAGCACTGTAAACATTAGTTTCTCCGATATAACCCCTATTTATTCACATTATTTGAGTTTTTTATTAACATGAATCATTAATTTTACAATGCTCAACTCAGTCTCAATAAGGGTCGGCGCAAAATGATTCAAGATGTCATTGTCTGATGATGAGTCAAAGGAAAGTCGGATCTCACAGAAAGACAAACAATCAAAGATGTGTGGGACTAGACACCGACAGGCAACTGTCGTCACTCTCATCATATACGATGGTCTTTGTACGAAAGTTTTAATTAATTTTCGGTGGAATAATTTTAACCACAATTACGTTTAACTTCACCGGCACCGCCGTAGTAAATTATCCGCCCTGTATCGTACCTACAGCCTACAGGGTGACGTTAAATTAGCCGACCATATTTTGGGGAATGATAGTACCCATCATTGTGAAGAACTTTCCCCAAGGAACATATGGTCGCTAACGAAAAAAAAAAACAGCTGATCGGGGCAATATGTAGTGTGGGGCGAAAAAACATTTTCATTCGCGACTATATGTTTCTTGGGGGAAGTTGTTCATAATGATGGGTACTATCATTCCCCACAATAATTATGGTCAGCTAATTTAATGATACCCTGTATATTCCAATATTGCGAACACAGTCTGCACAGTTTAGTTGTAGCGATGTAGTTATCAAATATCTCATAGGAAACTGTTGTTTTTTACTCGCGTAATGCTTAGTAATCCGATTTCTAAAGTACAGGGAAATGTGTGTTGTGTGCTACTTGGTCGATTGTTTTCAGTTGAATGTACAATTAGTATGCATAGATTTTATTATGTCCGTTCTATGACAGTACAGGCGCAGCACGTACCTATTGTCATATGCCGAAACTAAGATATTAATCATGAGAACTGACGACCCTTATAGTGACGCTATTTCAAAGTGGCCACGTGTATCCATCTCGGAAATGTCCAATGATGATTCGGCTGCTAAGTATAAAAGTTCTGTGCTGAAGTCCTCCACGGGATCAAATAACTTGTTAAAGTATCAAGCGCGTAATTGTTGTTTTAGGAACCCCGTCTTTGTTGAAATTTTCAAGAGTTCTTATTAGCTAATTTGAAAATCCTGTCGTAAGCCTCGGGAAACGATGCCCATTATTTATTGTAGAAGCGACATCGATCGTCCAAAGCGACCAATATGATTGAGTGAGTTTCTGTCTATATTTGCTTAGATGAGCTAATGTGAGCCTGAAAGCGGGATAAAGCGGCTGTCAAGCAAGATAGACAGTTGTCGCTAACTGCTGCTGACTCTGAAGACTATGGTAAGAAAAACGAAATAAGAACTAGTAAGTGCGTAGCGTTAACTGTTAGGATGCTCTGTTATAAGGAAATACGCCTTGTGAGATTACATTTTTAAATTAAACTGTGACTTAATTGCTAGTTTGATTTAAAAAATCCATTACTATGTATTGAGGATTATATATGTTTATCAGTATCATTGCGGTCATGTTTGTAATTGAATATCTTGGATGTAAGGTAACTGTTTATAGATAGGTTGTTTAATAAACTACTCATTTTATAAAAGCAATTATCATTGTTCGGTAGCGGTGCCATTGTGAAATGATTTTCTAAATTCGTAAATGTACTCGAAGTTCTATAAGGTTTTTAATATGTAATCAAGTTATATTTAATTATTTGATGCCCCTACTACTTTCAAAGTATTGGTGTAATAGACCCTATTTGGATGTATTTATTGAATCTTTCGAGTCAGTGCTTAACAATACCGTTTGAACATAACTCGGCAACAAGCCTCGAAATAATGATAATAAAGTAATGGTTATTCTTGAGACCATTCCATTATAAAGAAAAGTCGAAGCCAAATAACGACTTATTTTTCTAAACGATTTTGTTATATTCGCAATTTTTAAGGTAGACGTTTATCGATATTGTATTTGATAAGAGATTCAGAATTCCCAAAGATATAAGGCTCAACTAAATTCATTTAGCTAGCTGACACATCGCCATGGTTAGTAACTAACCGTAAGTATTGAAAAATGTATTGGACATCACATACAAGTGTACATATTTGTTTATATACTATGAATATCGATTACCGATTATTGTGATATCATTATGTATGCTGTCCGCGCGGACACTGGTCCGACGTCGGTCGTCTGTGTAGTGAGCGGACTCGGAGCGGACCCGCGCTCAGCCAGTGCTAGTTCTAGAGGCAGCTATATGCCTCTCCCTATTAAACAACTATATTCTTTTGTAGCGCTCTTTACATTTCCTTTCGTATGTATCTCCGCCTCTTATCAGAATGGACACTAGTGTAAACCCCCTGTATCCGACCTCTATCAGAGGTCTACACTACGCTCAGTCAATTGATTGTTGATATCATAATCAAATATTTTAGTACATACATGTGTTCTTATTGAAACATATAAAGGATCCGTTGCATATTGTCTTTAATTGTTAGATATTAAATAAGTGGAAAGGAAACCTGGCAGGACGACTTCATGTAACATATTGGAACGGTTAAAAGCAATTATATCGATAAACAATATTATGTAAATACTTTTTAATATGTAAATTATGGAATCTCTTTTATTTCCATTATATCGTGCGACTTTCTGTGCTATTACGAGTATTGCTATCCAATTTAATCTGTTTAATGTTGCTTTTATTTTATATTGTGTAAATGACATGTTGTAATAAGTATATTTTATGATAGCCATAATTTCTTGTTTTTTATAAGTCTGTAAATATCATGATTAAACATTAAGTTTTATACATGTTTGTTTTTGTCTGAAGAACCCAGTCTTAGATATTATTAAATTAGAAATTAACAACAACAACAAACAAACCAAAAGTAGGTCTAATGAGTTTGAGCTTACCCTTTACTGAGATCTTTATTTTACCAACAGATTCTCAGACCAATAATGATCTACACATCTATTGTTGTGTTTCCATAGTAATGAAATATTAATGAAGGCTTTGACCCGCGAGGCTGCGACTTTCGATGGCGCTAGCTTATGGGTCGGGAGAAAGTTTCCGTTGTGCGTGCCCGTTACCGGCGCCCGCCCGCAGCCGCATTCAGCTTAGTCCGCACCGCCCCGCCATGCTGCGAGCTGCGTCTGCGCAGCGCGACACACGCCCGCGACTCTAACGCGCATGTAAACAAACTTCACAAGACAATCGCAAGACATAACAAATGGACCAGTGATCAAACAAAGTGCTCTTATTGTGTGAACAGTGGCTGTACAGTGTACAGTGAGTGACCGTTCAGCGCAGAGGCGAAGGGCAACGACCGGACAAAGGATATGCGATGACATTTTCGGGAAGCATGAAGGAGACTAAACAGAAGAATGGGAAAGACTCGTGGGAAGCTGAGGTAAGAAATGTTAACTCTACATTATTTTATATTGTGTTCGTATTGTTTATCTCGGTATTCAATATTAACCGATTCGAAATGGCCGTTTCATTATCACTTAATCAATCAAACCGCGAACTTTTGAGTTATAGTGTAATCTAACACGGGGTATTTGTTCCGTTAGAGTGAAAAGTGTTAAATATTTATCTATTATGGACTTATATTTACAGAGGTGATAAGTTGTTTGTACAGGGTATGTTATAAGTTGTTAGTACATATCATAGAGTAACTTATATATAGGGGTACATATCTGCAGATAGCGGTTAGCCGATTGGAATAAAGGTAAAATTAAGACTAATCCGAACTCATTTAGTATTTTTTTAACCCATTGGGCTACGTCATTGGAAAGGGTGAACAGGGTCTGCAGGGTCGCCGTGCTATTTTCTGCGGGGGCAGTTCCTAATTATATGGTTCATGTCTTGAGACTGAACCCCGCAGTCGCAAGCCGCGGAACTCCTCATGAACTCTCAGGTACGGCCATGGCGACTCTTCAGACGTTCACCCTTTCCAATGACGTAGCCCAATGGGTTAAAAGCCTTGACATAAACTAGTAAATAAATAATACGAAAAGGCAAAAAGAAAAATGTAATTTTATTATCAGTGCATGTTTTTAAAAACCTACTTAAATATGGTTACATCTACACTAGACCCATTTGCCATTTCCTTCTAGCTATCTTTATTGTTTCGTTACATCATAGATCATTACCATCTTACAGACCAACCGGTCCGAAAATCGTAGATACCCTTTTAGCTAGGTACTTAACATCAAGCACAAAGATAGATAGGCATGCAATAACATTAATATCCAACTCTTTAAACTAACTATTTATCCAACCATCTTTTCACAAACACGGCTGAGTACCAACAACTTGTATTTATTTAGCGCTAGTTAACAGACATGTCTTTAAAAGGAAACATACTTAGTCGAGGATCACTGTGCCGTAGTCAGAACAAAGCCTTATCCCAAGTGGTTCAATCTTACACCTTTTCATACATACGTTTAGAGCTCCATGCGATGTTTTTTTGTCTAATATTAACGTTCCTCTTTCCTGATTTTTTATTAAATAATTATTGCTATAAATACATAAGTACTACATATAAGTAATTATACGTGAATTATTTTAGTATCTGTACTTATACAATACAATACATACTTATACATAAATAAGCATCATCATTAATTACGAGAAAGTAAACTCGAACAAAATCTGTTCCCAACATATGGTACCTATAGGTATCTAAAGTAAAATCTCAAGTGTTTCGTAACATGAGCAACCTCGGTTTTTTCTGCCGAAATGCCACATAGGAAATGTCAACATTCGTACATATTCTAAAGTGGGGCTGTCCTAGATACGTCTAAGCCGTAAACAGGAAATAAAACCAAAGAGTTTGCATCCTCCCTAATAAAAGAAAATCGGCTGAAGTGGGTCCCGTAAACGAAAAATAAGTTTTCGTCCGGATATACCGGTCCGTATACCTTTTAGGGACCTTACCGCGCCGCAAATCATCACTTCTTAACATCTCTAACAAAACGTAGATAGGTATTGTATGTTGGTAGATATGATATATCTACATACCGAAGCTTCGAAGCTTCTACTGAGAGTTCGAATTAATTTCTAACCAGTTTTGGCCTTGTCCGGGGAACTCTAAAAACATGTCTCGATATTTGATATTTCGTGGTGCATGTTCTACCTAACTGTCCTTGCATGTTGTTCGGGTTGTTCCGTGCCTCTCACTCGTGGCTGGTGTGGTGTTACACTTATAAAAATGAAGTAGGTATCTACTTAGTTCGATCAATAGGTACGCCAACGATATTTTTGTACCAAGTACTTGTAATGTCTGCTATAAACCGCGACACTGATCATATCGACTTGGCGGGGGCACTGCCGTGCCCCACGATAGTCACAATCATTAGTATGCACACCGAGTTGTGCGATATTAATTTTATAATCCGGTACGAAGGATGCGAGGATGGTCGAAGTTCCTATTGTTATTTTACGTATCATAGCTGCTGTTTGCAATAATGATATTCATAATTTATAATTGTTTATTGCACGGAAAACAATGTGATACTTATGGCCGCTTTTACTAACAATCCCTATCTTTAGGGGACTTTTTATTTCATTTCAGGGTCCACCTACCGGTTGTTTCGCTTTGGCCTAAGTTAACCCTTAGGTCATCTATGCTACTAGGGGACCCCCTAAATTTAAGAGGCCGGCCTCTGAAATAGGTAGTCGCTAGACAGCTAAGAAAAAGAGCTAAGTGTCCCCTAACCGTTGGTGAAATCGGGCATTAGTCTTATAAGTTATAAAACAATTAATAGGCAAAGGCGAGCTTATCTCTAAAAGAGATTTCTTCCTGAAAACCTAGGCAGGATAGGACAGATTGTGCTGAGAGAACAGTCCATGTGCGCAATAAATAAAATGAAGCTGGATGAAACTACATAAGTATATCTACTATGATGATGATGATATCTGTTTTCGCCTATTCACTTCGTAAAAGCAGGTAATGTATAATCCACGGAAACAATCATTCGCTAACATTTAAATCTAATCTTAAACATCGATATCAAACAAAACTAAAAAGTAAACTTAATAATTATTCACGACAAAAACTTGTCTATCTCCCTTTCCGTTAGTTACGTCTGCTGTAGAGACATGTTGAAAAAGCGATTGGCCATTTTACCGTTAACTCAAGCGTTTATTTTCGATTTTGCGGGATTGTATTCTCGATCTCTTTGGAAACTGGAGGCACTGTGAATCAGCTGTGCTGTGAGGCGATGCGGCCAGTGCGGCGAGGAGGCGGAAGTGTGTCAGTACCTCTTTGGTACTTCGTACCTACTAACGGAGAGTTGTTAGCATGGTACGCATGCCCTGACACGGAATACTGAGGTACATGGACGATCCGGGTCGTCGCACTGCTAAGGACGTGATGCACGACCGTGGGGTTAGGTTGGCCACCTCTTTCTCTACGACTCGTGGCTAACCGTCGAGATCACGCCAGCGAGACTAATTTGTTGCCCCACAAGAATCTTAATAAGAAAAATATGAAGTTCACGCCACTGCCTAAGAAACGCTGATTCGGTCACGATTTTGTCGACATCATTATAGCGTAGCAGTTTTGTTTAATAAAACTTTTACTTTTAGTTGACCTGGGTTACGTAAGTCTACCTGTTGTTAAATTATTTCCTGTCTATCCTAGGTTTGCTGGAAGAAATCTCTTAATAGAGATAAGCTCGCCTTTGTCATGTGTTGTCCACTTTCAATTGTAAAATGTGTTATTTTGTGCAATAAAGTATAAAGTAAAGTAAAGTAAAGTAAAATATTTTTCACAGAAATCATAAGCACAGAGATTTTTATTGCCTTTATCTTATTGAACGGAATCTAGGTCGCTGCGCGTGACATTGCAGGAGATCATTGTTGGTTCTCATTATGTGTGTGTATCTATTTCTGATCAACTTTCATGGAAATTCTACGTGCTCTCACAGTTTCTACTTTACCATCCACAATTATAATGAGTGCATGCATTTCCGCCACAGTACATACATACAGGTATCAATAGCGTTTACAAGTAACATGAGATTTTTAAATGATCGATCTATCGGGAAAATCGGTCAAGAAATCAATATCCGTAGCTACTAATAAGTCCGCGGTCGATCCGGTTACACTATTTGTCTCAGTTTCCGTCACACTTTACTTATTCGATAAACGATATCAGTGTGGGATTTGGTCCGTAGACGTCTTGCGCCGACGCCTCCACCTTCCTTCCCCTGAAGTCCACTCTAAGCGTGACCACTTCACTTAGATCACAAACAACAGACATCAAGTCTGTATCCACTTAATTATTGGACAATTGAAACGTTTAATAGCTACTAACAAGCAATGTTTTTATAGAGCATAATTTGGACTGTTTAAATTTTTAGAATGGCGTTTATTGACAAAGATGTTCAATTTGCAACGCATGCGCCGCCGCTAAATATGTTTGTTACAAATAATTGCGACTTTCTTGTTAGGCTCTATCATGCATGTGTTCGTGCGACTGATGGTTCACATCGACATAGGAAGATTAAACTGCAATTATCGGTCATTCAAAATGATTGAATGCCCGATAAAATTGCCTGCCTCCGATCCGAGAAATCACATAAGATTCCAGCGAAGCGTGGCTTACAGCTTTTTCTTTTACGTAAACTGCTTATCACCGCCCACCTTATCGGATCCAGCTGTCTTTGGAGGCCGATAGCAGCACTCTCGCTGGTAAAGCAATGTTTACGTTAAATTAGCGGTTGCAGCATGCGCCATTATCCGCCCGCGGTTTAACTCGTGAGGAATGAAAGTGAGGGCGCGATTGTTAGAGATCTTAGAAACCTGGGCTGGAAAAGGCTGCGGCGGCGGCTGCGGGCGTGCGGCTTTTGTTCTGTTGCGGCGCAAAAACGTGAGCCCAGATGTAGGTCGCGCTCCGAGCTCGGAGGCGGCAAGTGCACGCTACACACTGCAACCAGGTAATACAAGCATGCTGCAATCTATAATGTTGCTCTTCTGCAAAACTGAAACAGTACACGCGCTTCTATAGTTGCCGCCATCCACGATGACGCGTGACGTAGGTATTTGCATCTTTGTCTTTCAGCAGAGAGCGCTGGTAATTTTCAAGCCCCGTTCTCCATAACATTTGGCCTAACCCCTTAGAGGTAGAGGCAGTAATTTTTCAACATTGTTAATAAATATAATAGTAGGCAACAACTCGGTCCAAAAGTAATGAAAAATTATGCATGGATCTGCCACATAAAGGGTAAACCGATGTTTACCCAAACACTTGTACATGTAACTTAACTGACAATCAATAGACAACAGACATCTTTTAATTTCCCAATAGTGTGACCATGAATCTCGTGTGTCCATTTATTTATATTCGTGTCTAACGATGATTGGCGGTTAATTAAGAAATTTAATGAAAGCTTAGGCCACAGTTAATCACTGCTGGAGTAGGTACAATACAGTTTTTGTGTCTCGTCTCTGCGCCGCGCACGCAGAGCTAACGGCCTTCGCATATTCTGAGCTTGTGAAAAGGAACGCTCGGAAATGCCTCCAAATGTTCTCTTTGTTCTGACTTTTGCGGCAAATGCCACTTGTCTCTACGCAAATGCCACGGCTTTACTTACAATTTGCTAACTATCTAATGGCTGTACAATCAGATGCAGGAAAGAGGAAAGATGCTCCGCTTTGTTGTTTGACTACCGGTCCTTACGTGGTCATCGCACTTTTCACTGCATCGCAACGCAACATTCGCTTCGCAGCGCAATGCATGTTGCCGCTACCATAGAAAAGACTTAAACGGGCCCGTAGAACTTGATAGCCTTAAAACAAGTTTTTCACGCGGGGAAGTGTAAAATTAAGTGGTTTAGTTCTAAGATATTGAAAGTGGAAATTATTCTGGATTTAAAATTCAAACACCACGTGTTTCGCAATTTTCGCCGCGGTCGGTGATTGAAGGTTCTTTACGTAGCAGTCAACTGCACTTTACTCTTCACCAAATAAGGTATGACACAGTAATGTACGTTGCAAAATCAGAAGAACCACATTGCACGGAATGTCGTTAAGCCAAGATTAAGTATAAGTATACTATCACAGAGTTGTCTCTATTCCCTACCGCTCTGACAGCACCAACCAAATGCTTAGTAAGAAACTCAACATATTCCAAAATTTCCTAAATCGCGTTGATACTATACATTTTGTAACAAACCACTAGTTATACCTACCTGATCACAACGTGCAATAACAATTAATCTATAACAATATACATACTATTCGTAAAGGCCCACTGGACGTTGTTTGTCGCAAGCGCAACTATATAGCAATTTCGTTCGCATTTCTTGCCATTTACTCGTACCTACCATAATAGCCAATGTTCTTATCTTATAGTGAAACAGTTTCAACACGAGCCTGTTACCGAACTATCACGACCGCGGATTTAATATATTGACCAGGAAATAGAGCTTATAGTGTGTTTTGTTCTGTATTGTCTGTCTACATGTGGTCAGTAGTCAGTAATAGCACAGAATAACTAATAAATCGGTAATATGTAGGTCGAGTTATCTCAAAGATTACAAGGTGTAAATGAATTAACGCAAAATGAGAAACTACTTTGTTAGGGACATCATTCTGAGCAACATTCATTATGAAACTGACTTTTGGTTTGAGAAAGTCTTGTCAGAAAGCTAAAACGTTTATTTGGAACCATTTCGGTTTCCAATGAAATCATGTAATGCAATGTTTCTTCGATTTCTTTAATTATTTATCTTTAGAAATAAATAAGAATTGTTCTAAATTACATCATCGCAGTCTGGTATGTTACAAAATAAATCTTCTTTTGAGATAGACAGGCAGGCAGGCACGTGTTTCGTTCAACACAATCAAATGAAACACTCGTCAGACTCTTCTCCATTAAAATAGATGAGTGGCATGAGTATGATTGCTTCTGAATAAATAATAATACCTACAATGGAGACATTAGCAAATTTTCAGTCATAATGAAATGTGAGGCCTATTATCTGCACTTTAGAACATTAGTTTCGCTTTAACCGTTATTTCACTTACATATTTCGTGTTCAAATCATATGCCTCGAAAGCATCACGTTTTAAAATATCGTGACGGTATATCAAATAAGCCAACTATTTGCTGATATGTAGGGTCGCCTCGCCGTGTACAAGCAGTATAATGCGCGTATACTTTTAGACGCAGGTGACCGTACATATAACATTAATGTGGACAGTATATACGAGGCCATTGTTATGGCACGTCGGGGACGAGAGCGAGATATTCGGTTGATTTCGGTTTTGTATAGCGTTATCTTTGTCTATCGCTGTCATATGATGACACAATTGACGCATCATCTTTACTCAGTCGATCTTAGACGATCATCTCGCTCTTGTCCCCGACGTGCCATAACAAACGCCCCGTACTTGTATGTAGATATGGTTTAGCAAAAAGGCAGACTATAATTAAACAACCTTCTAAGGCTTATATATCCCTAAAATGAGCTGCTCGATTTGTGGTAGTTGTGGATACAACTTCTTAGACATGACATTAAGTAGCGTCACGTCTTTTCCCATACGGGGTAGCAGAGGCACAACTGTGCCCAATTCCAGCCAGTGATTCAGTGCCCAGTTCCATTTTGCGTGACAGGAGGCTAGCCGTCACCGCAGCTTTAAAATAAGGATAGGAATAATGAAGGTTTCCTCACGATGCTGTTAATTAATAATAAATTAATGTTAGACCGTTTCATATCAACTTGCTTTAAAAATACTTACACCAGTCATTAATAAAAATCATAATTACCGTAGACATTGAGTTGCAGTTTCCGTTCCGCTCACTAAGTTTTGACCTCAATGCCTTCTCATACCAAATCTTAATTGTATAAATATTTCTTTAACACCATAATATTGTACTTCTATTATTAATATGTAATATAGTTATTGCGTCACGATTTTCTCAGATGGCCACCCGAGCAGAGGAGATTAACCAACGATCAAAATGCCTTTTATTATTACTAGCATAAGTATATCACCCTACTGCTGGGCAAAAGCCTCTTTGGAGATGAGGGCATTCCACACATGTCGCTCCTGGGAAACACTCTGTTCATCAAGTAATTTTTCCCCCAGTTCGGCTACACATGGGCGAAGTCCGGGCAGCGTCGTTGTCGGGGGCACAGGCCTCCCGAGTCCACGATGTCGGTCAGCAGCGACATCCGCTTCACCCGCCGGAAGCTCAGCAGGCCCTGCCGCGGGTGCTGCGCTGCCATAGCCGCCATGCTGGTGCTGCTGCTGCTAACTGCTGTCGCGACTTATCTTGGCCGTGAGTGTGGCTTGTGGCAAATATCGACCAATCAAGATAACTAAAACAAACAATAACTGGTACTCAGAGTTCCGTTCGTAACTAGATAAAATCATAAAGCTAAAAACTTACAAAAAACGACTTCATGATCTTTTACTTACCCCCAGTTTCTGAAACGCTGATGACGATTAACTAATCGGTGGGTGATTAAAAATGGCGGCATACGATTGGCACGTGATTGGCTGAAATTGGCGGTCGATTCGACTACGCGCGCCCGCTTGAAGGTAATCGCTCTGTTAGCTAATCGTAACCTTTGATCAGCGTCTCAGACACCGCTCTCAATTTTTTTATTGACCATAAAATCATACAGATTGCTTAGTACTGGACCGATTCCTGATTTTCAAAAGAACGGACCAATTCTTTCATATAAAAAAAATCCAAATCGGTTAACAAATAATACAAATTTCGAGGTAACACACATAAAAAAAATATATAATAACGCAACCGAATTGATAATCTCCTCATAATTTCATAATTTCTTTATTTCACACAAAAAAAATAACAAAACACGGTAGGTAATATAAAGTGTACAATGGCGAGCTTATCTCCCTCCTCCTTTTTTGAAGTCGGTTAAAAATAGTACTTTTTGTTAGTTTTAGATCGTGATTGGTCGGCATTTTCTTTGATATCTACTATTTAGAAAGTAAAAGTTTTTCTTTTACTTTCTAAATAGGAGGTAACAATGCACAATTTTAATGAATATTCTATCGCATAACCGTTTCCTTTTACCATATTCGTAGGTTACTATCAATTAGCTTCTCTAAAACTAAATAAGTAACTAACTAAATATGCCGTGCTAGAATTTCTTCCAGGAGCATAACGACACACCAGCTTCCTAATACTACTTATTATTCCGAAATTGGATTTTACCTCGTTGAAATTATTATGTACTTCAACAAGTCCAATCCAACACTCTAAATTATTATGTACTTCAACAAGTCCAATCCAACACTCTAAATTATTATGTACTTCAACAAGTCCAATCCAACACTCTAAATTATTATGTACTTCAACAAGTCCAATCCAACACTCTAAATCCGTGTAATGTAGAGCAGTTGGACGATGTGAAAAGCGCTCGCTCATTCTCAACCTCAACACAGGTTTATTTTTATTTTCTCGGCCAACATTTACATATTACAAACCTACTTGTATTATTTAAACAGCAAAGCCGTGGGAGTCATAGCTTATCATCATCAAAGTGGCGTAAACTTAAGATTTAGTAGTTAGCGAGTGATACTTAGGCTTGTCTTTTGCAATAAATAGTGCAATACACCGCAACAAAGTATCTATGCTCAACCACAGAAATGTTAAGATCTGTTTTGTGTAGTCCCGCCGCCGACGTTGATGTTCGAAGCAAATCTTGAAAATCAAACACCGTCTTGAAAATCGTGATTAGCTGCAAGTTTGTGATTTGGCTGTTCTTGCTATACAATTTTGTAAAGTTTCCTTACTCAAATAGACAGAAAAAGATACGGACATCACATTTGCTATGCTAAACCCCAGGCTAAACTAAGGTCTACTGCAAGAAATTCACTAATAAGTTTAGCATGAAATATGTCAATCTTAAATCAGCTTACCAAGTTACACCGACAAGAGAATGTCGTGCAAGCTTCGTGCAACTCCACTGCAAGTGCTCCTATTAAGATGGATGTCCACTTACGTCTGAAAGATTTCTTTTGTTTATCCGTTTACCCATCAGTGGTTTCGTGGCTCAATCAGCTCAACTTCTTCATTGATTTAATTGCATCAAGAGTCGCCACGACACGGTAGTGAGGCAGAGACAAGACGAAGCGTAGACGTTCGAAAGGCTAAGATGATGTAAACCGTTGTAAACAGTCACGCTAATCAGAAACTATAATTGGCCTGTCTGTTTTGGTTGACAGTCCAATACTCAGTACTTATGTCTTTCTTTGTCTGTAGTTATGCAGTGACCTGCTATGTCGATATAGTTATTTATTTTTATTACCTCTAGATTCCTTTGTTAGACTTAAGAATTTCACACGGATTGAAAATCTAGCTAAAACTGTCAACAACACTATTAGCGTATTGGTCTCCACCGACTCCTAAAGATTTGAAACTTTGACCGACCGTGGAGTTGTTGTTACTAAGTAGTCTTTTATTTTGTGTCAGGCCTTCACTTTGATCATAGAAGACAGATCTAACATTTTAATAGCGTTAATTTAATGTTTATGCTTCTTAATCCAAACCCATTTCATTATTAAGATAAGAGTAGATCGCTATTAGGTCATCGCTCAATTAAAAGTAATCACACTTCAGAGTTCTAACTTATTGAAAGTTTTTATTTAATAATTATCTTTTCCAAAGTCTAGTATATACCTATGTTATAGGCAGTTTTTAACAAGCTTGCAGTATGTGTATAGTATAAAGTGCGATTAGCGCACGTCTGCGTTCATAGTTTGTAATTTAATTTTCTATCCACATCTAATGGCTTTGCTGGTTTTAGTTTTCGCCATCATCGTCGGTCTCAAATAGACCTTTGTCGATTTGCCTTTGTTGACATGTGATATGACGACTGTCCTATCGCTAGAGGTCGCTAGCACCGCCCGCCTGAAGCGGCCTTGCTCTCACTGTGCTATGCTATGTATGCTCGCCCGCTGTGGCAAGTGCACGATCCATTTATTTATTGTGTCATTGGATTGGATTGTAGCGTACGTATCTATGAATATCTGCAAATATTGCGGCCATTATAATTAAAATATGTTATGGTGTTGTATGTCCACACTGTTGGTATTTCGTGGTCTTTTTATGGCGACACGAGAGCCTAGCCAAACAAGAGGCGTTAACAGTGACGAAGGACCAAAATTTAAATGAGATGTTCCGTAAGAGATGAAAGGATTTGTCAAAGAATACTTACAAAATAGAGAGTAACTTTCACGTTCCGCTCATATAATTGCGATAATACTTGCGATATTTTGTATTTAATTTTACTTTATATGATAAAGTAAATTGCGGACAGTTGATGTATTTATACCTCATTAAAAAACCCGAGCTCCGATCCGTCTCATCGATACAGACTTTCTTTTTCCACAGATATGTACCTGTTCGGGGACCCGCTGAGTCGGCAGACGTTTCGCGGGTCTTTCGTGGTGTCCTCGTGGGGGGACGAGGGGGGCGGGGAGGGCGGGGGGCAGGGGCAGGGCAATCACACCAGGGAAGGTGACCTGAAGCAGGCCCTGTTTGACTTGTACCGGGCATCAGAACTCCGATCCTGTTTTGTTGCTGCTGATATCCTCGCGTTGGATAGGTAGGTATCTATACATATTACATATGTTACGAAACGGGCAAAACGCGGCCGGATCTGGGGGGCAATTCTCGCGCTAGCGAGATTATGCCCATGGTCGAAATATCGATACCGAATTCTCCACAAACAAGAAAAAGCTATTCTCACGACCAGCATTACGACCAACCGAGATATCTCAACCCGTTTTTGATCGAAATAAATATAAATCGAGATCGAAACCGTTATATCGACTAGGGAGATGATCTCGATAGCGTGAGAATTGGGGGCCTGTGCATCTCTTATGGGAAAATGAGTGATCCTATGTTTGTTAGTGTAACTACTTTGTATTGCATTATAGACAATAAGGAAGTCCAAGTTCAAATTTTTTATTGACCATAAAATCATACATATTACTTAGTCAACGTCAATATAATATTAATATTTTTGTATACTACCGCCCGTTCGGAAGTTGTGGGCTTAGGGATGGAGCAAAGAAGGACAAGAAACCTCCCCCGTACCTCTTTTAAAATATCAGAGCCTTAAAAATACAATGTTATGTATTTCTACTTAAGTCTAAGGAAATACACCGAGGAGAGACGTACTGACTCAGTCCATCGCCCCTCTTTGGATTTCTGTGCGCTGAGATGGTAAAGACCATGCAGTTTTGTAGATTCATCCTCACCTCTTTCTCTTTAGAGATATGTTAGCACGCACGTATACTTAACTACTATTTTGATCGAAGTACCTATGAGGTTAATGCGATGTTATCAGCCTGAATTTATTGATCTTTATATAATGCGCATGATGTCTTTCAGTTCCGTTTTATCTACTGCCTTTAGACCACACCGTTAATGTTGTTTTGTTCGAAGGATGTATGGTTGTACTAAAGTTCGGTTCCCTTGTACAATAGACCAAGGCAGGTACTAACCACTACTTACCACAACAAACACATCAACATATCGACAGCGTATCAAACATATTATTATACTCTCTTAGATTTATATCTCTATCAGAATACCACTCAAAGAACACGATTGTTGGTTTCATCTGACATTAAGACATCTAAAGAGACAACTAAGATAGTTTATAAGTGATGTATGACATGGTATGTAAAGTTGTCAATTTTAACAGTGTGGTAGTAGAGAAAGTCGTGTAATGTTACTTTCTCGAAACTTTGCGACACTGGGACAGGGTAGAGCTGTAATTACGCGAAACATACAAATGACATGTTTAATGTTTGCGCTTGCAGCACCGGCGCATGATGAACTTACGTGATTTTTTTAGTAAACGCTGTTGTTTCATGCTTTTTCTTTTTTAAATATCATCATACACAAATGGGAATGGCTGGCTGTGTGTGTCCCATCCCACCCCACCCACGTAGTGCACACAAACACACACACACAATACGGTAAGTAGTAGGAATTTTATGTGAGTACTTAGTAAGCTGTATCTTGAGAATCCAAAAAGATTACCATTAACTCTACATGATATCACTTCATATTGTTGTGCACCCACGGTATACAATTACTTATTTGGGCACAAATCTGCCTTTTAGAAACTAAGTACCTACTCGTTGCCTTTATTTTATTTTATAGTGCACTTTAAGCTTCTATCTTCCATGAAACGATAACTTTTATTGTGTGGTACGTGCGTGACAGTAATCTTTGTTACGATTGCGGGTACAGTCGGCGGTCGATACTAAATATTAAGACTTTCTTTTCTTCTTAGGTGTTAAGTTAAGCGGGCTAGAAATAGGATTAGAATAGAAACGTCAGCCAGTTTACACGTATTCTTAATGGTCAAAGATCCGAAGAGAGCTCGACCTTCACCCATATGTTACTGCGATGAAACTTGTTTTTTTTTATATAAAATTTTGTACGCTAGAAAATACACTTCTGGACACATCTATTGGCCCACCTTGCATTTTCAGTTTCGTTTGGTCCTAGCTAAAAATTTATATTAGGTGGAGCAAAAAGGTATTGGTATTCTGAATTCAAATTTAAAACAATACGATCGAAAAAGATGGTAAAATGTATCAGGTTTAAAACTGCATCAATAGTTTTTGTTCAATCTAGCAATCATATTTAGGTAGAGGCCATCGAAACCTAAACTCTAAGGTGGGCCAATAGATGTTTCCAGAAGTGTATATTGCGAGTGGAATGCCTAGCAAAATCCTGGCAAGGCCATAATTAATTAATTAACGGTCAAGTGCGAGTAAGACTCGTGCACTAAGGGTTCCGATCACATTTGTAGATTGCTACCTCTCGTAACTGGTGCAATTAAGTAACTAAAAGTATGATGTCACTTGGTTTGGTGGAACAGATCTCTTTTTAGAGATAAGTTTGCCATTGTAGACTTTATATCGTACTGATATTTTGTTAACTTTTTTTGTGTGCAATAATGAAATTATGAATTATTATGAATTATGACATCCATGTAAATAAAATTTGGGCATAAATAGTCGTAATAGAATACAAAAGAGTTTTTGTCATTTCATATACAAGTTTTGTCCGCCAGGCGGGTAATAGTATTAATAAGTACATAATTAAACATAATAAGTAATTGGTATAAATTTCAGCTTGATGCGTCCTCGCGTGCTTGATATAAAAGGTCTTTAATTTTTAAATGTAAAATTAATCACAGCCTTGCCAGGGTGGCGAGTCGTGTACGGATATGGTTTGGCAGTGTCTATAGCGAGAGCGTGAAATTGTTTTGTTTGTAGCGCACGCGGCGCGTCTCGGGCTCTTGGCACACCGTAGACAAGTCAAAACAGGGCTTTTTGCGCCCCACTATTAGCTACTGGCACGCTTTGCGTATGCGACTCCCGGCCCAGGATTTTTCTAGGCAACCCAATCGCAATATATTTTCTGCCTACGCAGAATTTAATAAAAACCAATTATCGCAGCAACAGATAGGTGAAGGTCGAGCTCTCTTCGGATCTTAGGATATAAGGATATCGATAAAATTTAACATTATTTCAAAAACTAAAGGTTAGCTGGTAAAATTATTTACACTAAATACACTGTCAACAAACGTTTCTGAAGTTCTTAATTAGAACTGCAACCTTTTGTACCACAAAGAAACCGCTGATTTATCAACACGTATTTACTGGTTAGATGGTTATTTTTTATTATTTTATTATGATGATAATAATAATCTGTAGAATCGCTTAAACATATTAATTATACTTTTATATGATGTTATTGAGATGTCTTCGTTATTATCTAATTTCTTCATGAGTCCTAGAGGATCATAGATTAGGTAGTACTTATGACATATAATAACATAGCGTCACGCCTTTCCCATAGATACGTGGTGGCAGAGGCATAACTGTGCCCACTTTTGTGTGACAAGGGGCAAGCCCATCACCGCAGCTATGGAGTTATGAAGGTTTCCTCATGATGTTTTCCTTCACCGTTAGAACATCTGTCTTAGATAAATGATTTACCTCATTGGTACATGGTTAGCACTGGGTTTCGAACCTGCATCTCCTGCGTGAGAAGCAAGAATGAAACCACGGAGCTCTTATAATCCAGGTTGTAATCATGCTGAATGCAACAAGAATTTGGGAGCTTTGTGAATGGCCCACTATACTTACTAAGCTTCAGCGCGCGTTATCGTTCGCGATATCGACAGCGAGAAAGTCTCGTACGTGTGCTGTTTGAGTTCGAGCTTGTACTTTCTACGCTCTTGCCACCCATTGAAGGTAATAGTTTGAAGGACAATTTAGACCTTTCTCTGGATGCGTGATCTGAATTTGGATAAGGAAGTGAAAGTTAAACATAGAGGTAGGTGCAACCTACCGATGAACATAAATGCGAACGAAGTACACAAAGGAATATACTATATTTATTATTTACCTACCTACGTAAAACGCTTAGGTAGGTACCTTAACTTGTAAATAGATACTAACCTTTAAGTAAGTACATATAGCCAAAAAGGTATATAGACCATAATATTATAGTATTTGTGATAGACCTACACTTTGATCATTTGGAGGTAGGATAGGAGGCATCATTAGCATCGGATTATGCAAATAGTGGTTCGAAATATAGTGGGCATTCATTTCAGAAGATGCAGCATTTGATGACTCATTTCCTTTCCAACTCATTGCCAGATAAGTAGGTAGTTTTAGAAAACATCGCACTTTGTAGGTTTCGCAACACATCCAAATCCATACCATCCATAGTTAGGTAGACTTAATATAATGTTTCTAAAGATTACCTGGCATATAAGGTAATCTTTAGAAACATCTCCAACGCCTCTTCAGCTTTGTTCAATGCACTTGTTGTAAGTAATGAATAATGATGTGAATTGTAAACATAAGGCCGTTGCCTTCCGCGACAGGTGGTTCATGTGTCGGATTAAGTTTCGGGCTTTGAGGTCATTGCCAAACCAGTAGCACACCAGCCCCCAAAATTTTACACGAAGTCGATAATTGCCAAACGGCAGGGAAGGGCTCCAACTGTCCTCAAATGATGTCAGGCATTTCAAATTTTTAACCCGCTTATTTAAATAGCTAATTTGAAAGTTGGTAAAAACCTTAAGGGATTTTCATTTAGGTACACCTTTTCGAAAAAATAGTTTTTTCATATTTAAATAAATTTTCAAATCAGGCAGGCCCCTTCTGTCGAGTCGTTTGATCCAAATGACTTCATCGTTGGCAGTAACACTTGTTTTCCAACTTTCAGTGCGGATGAAGGCGTCCGAGTTCACTTCGAGGTGAGCTTCGAGCCGATATTCACGGCGGTGGCCACCTCCGAGGTCACTGAGATCTTATCCAGAGAGCTGCGGGGGGATACGCCGGCTTTCTTGGATGTCATTGCGTTGCCGGACACACTGCATATTGAGGTAAACACTCAATCACATCATTTAACATATATCTCTTTGTCCATTTCCGTGGGTCAGGTTAGCATTTATCAGAAGACAAGCCTACTATGGTATGTGCCATCACAATCACGCTGTGTGTCACCTCCCACTTTAACGCAGCAAGACTCAACATAACAATCATTCATACACTACTGCACTTCGATCACATCAACGATAAGTAAACGAGTTGTGTTAAGTCGTATAATCAACCAAACCATGTGACTTCAATATCACGCCTCATCACTTTTGCGACTTCCGGTTAGCAAACTACCGTGGACGGTGTACCAAGGTATCTACTTCAAGCTTGAAGGAATCTTTGAATCTTTCAAAGTGACGTCGCTAATTCGAAACGTTAAATGAAGATTAAGTAAGGTTATGTTCAGAAGTAAATGGCCCACCTACATCTAGAGCTAGACTACCGACGACGTGGGTAGAGCTATAAACCAAGATTAACGAGCAACTTTGAATGCAACAATTGAAGATTCACAAGATTAAGTATTTGTGGGGTTCGTATAGTAGAAACTTTATAGAGACCTTCATTTCAGTGACAGGGGATTTACATTGTTTGGCCTTGTATCTCCTTGAAGACGATTTAAAGATGATTGGATTGGTATGCAAGCATGTTGTATTGTATAGAATTTAACACTTCTTTGTTTGATGCTTTTCTATTCTGATACGGAACCAATTTGTAGTAGAATAATCACACATTTCTAATAGACATCCAACCTAACCGGATTTAAATGAGTCATTCCTACAAAATCGTTTTAAATCTCTGGCATAACCACGTAAACCTGTTGGAATTCTCCACTCATCTCTATCTATTAACTAACACTTTACAGGAAAGCACAGTAATATCGTCCCGAAGTTTCGAGGAAGATGCTACTCCACCCGACGCACCAAGCACCGAAGCAGCTACTGCAGAAGTTATAGAGGAGCTCCGAGAATGTGCCACGATGACCCTGACTCTGTGTTCCCACCTGCCATACAACATGACGTCATACCCAAACCTGGTGGGACACACGTCCACGGAGATGCTGTTCAGAGATCTGGTCGCGTTCAGGGAGCTGTTGGATGCCGAGTGCTCACTTCTTGCTCAGGTCAGACTCAAAAATATTCTGCACGAATCCATTCAAAAGTGTCCTAAAAATATGTGTGCATTCAATAGTTGGCACTTTTTGGGAACTTCTCTTTTCTTGAGGCTACAGCCAAAACAAGCCCCCCTAGACAAAGTGAAACGCTTTATGTACTTATGCGATTTAACATTTGGCTTCGCTGAGGTGACGTCACGTAGCGATTCCAAATATCAAATCGCATACATAATAATTGAAACAAAAAGTAAACTTTAGAAAAAACCGACTTCCACAAACCCTATTTGATTAGATCGAGTTTAATACAAACTGTTTGGGAGAAAAAGTAGGTCAAAGTCAATTTGTGTCACCTGCAATCCGTCTTCTTGGGCTTTCTCCAGTTCAGGGCACGAGGTATTAGGGAAACACACGGAACTCGGGATTTCTGGATCAGTTCAGGCACAACATTTATGGGCAGGAGCGTAACACGTCAGTACTCAGTCAACTCCAAGATATTTGCGGGTGGTGGTAAAATTATATTGTGTGTAGGTAGGTGCATCCGAACGAAAGGCTTAGAACTAAACGTTTAAACACAGGCCCCGCCCTAAACATGTTAAATGTTTACGTTAAAAAAGGCAAGGAAAATAAGCTCTACAAAAACTTATGTCTAAAGGAAATAACTCAAAACTCTACATAGAATCTCTACATCAAAACTCTTATTCTAATCTTAAAGGAGCTTGGCTCTACATAAAACTAATCTATAGGGAGGCGTACCAACTTGTTAAGGGACCGCTTGAGGGTCCCAGTGGAGGTGCGAACATCAACTACACGCACTACACCATCCTGGCCAGGGTATAGCTTCAGAACTCTACCGCGACGCCATTGCAATGGGGGTAGGTTGTCATCCTTTATGAGGACCAACTCATCAACTACTGGTGGGTTCATTGGGTTCGTCCACTTGTGTCTGGCTTGGAGGGTAGAAAGATACTCAGAGCTCCAACGGGTCCAAAAATGTTGAGTTATTTGTTGTAAAAGCTGGTATCTCGACAGCCTGTTAACTTTTACCTCAGTGAAGGGATACTCAGGCAACGCATTTAAAGGCTGGCCAATAAGGAAATGACCAGGGGTTAAAATCTCAAGATTATTAGGGTCTCGCGACGACACGGGGCAAAGGGGGCGGGAATTGAGTACTGCCTCTATCTTTGTAAAGACAGTCGTCAACTCTTCAAATGTAAGGGGAGTTTCACCGACAACACGTTTAAGATGGGTCTTGGCGGACTTGACTGCGGCTTCGAAAATACCACCCCAATGAGGACAAACTGGAGGATCAAATACCCATTCAATGTTTTGTTTCGATAACTCGGAACCAATAATGTTCTTGTGTTGCTCTACGAAACTGTACAACTCCTTGAGGTAATTATTCGCACCCACATAGTTTCTGCCGTTATCGGTTCGGATTAGACTCGGGACTCCTCGCCGACTCACAAAACGGGAAAAACAGGCTATAAAATTCTCAGTGGTAAGGTCAGTAACACATTCAAAATGAACTGCCTTTGTAGACAAACATACAAAGACACACAGGTAGGATTTCACTATTTTCTTATTGCGATAGGCCTGCACTTTAGTATAAAAAGGACCGCAAAAATCAGAACCTACGCCATCAAAGGGTCGTACCGCGGTGACTCTATCTCTGGGCAGATCGCCCATAGGGGGTTGGGAAGTTGCCGCTTTAAGGCGATAGCAAGGGGAACATCTGAAGATGACATATTGTATGGCTCTACGTGCACAAAGTATCCAGAAATGTCGGCTTAGGATGGCTTGTAGAGCATTAGCACCTACATGACAGTTTACAATATGATAATGGGAAATGAGAAGCTTTACGAAGTTACCGTTTCTGGGTAGAAGGAGAGGGTGTCTAGTTTCAAAGGGAAGATCGGAATTTCGTAGGCGTCCTCCTACTCTAATAAGGCCTTTCTCGTCAATAAAGGGGTTAAGACTTCTTAGGGAGGTACGGATCAACTGACCACGTCTTAACGAGGCTATCTCTTCGGGGAAAGAACTCCGCTGGGAAATTTCAACCAAGGTTAGAAGAGCGTCTTTCCGCTCTGCACATGTAAGGAAGGGTGTAGAGACACGGGAATCACGAAATCGACAGTTATTGATAAACCTACGAACATAGCTCATCACGCTTATCAACTTACTAAAGGAACTATATCGCTCTAACAAGAACTCTGGTTCCGGAGAAGGGGCTGACAATGTGGTTACCAAGCAGCGGAGACCGGGAAGAGAAGGGGGAACAATATTATTCATTTGGGGCCAGGAACCAGGAGGCAATTTTAACCATTCAGGGGACCACCACAGGGAATGATTAATAAGGGCGGAAACAGTAAGGCCACGGGAAGCACAATCACTCGGGTTTAACTGACCAGGTACATGACGCCACTCAGAGGGAAACTCTACATTTAAAATCTGGGACACACGATTTGCTTCGAAGGTTTGCAAGGTATGAGGAGCGGTTTTTATCCATGCTAGGACAATTCTACTGTCCGTCCAACTATATATTGCATCCAACACGATTGACTTCTGAAGACAGAAAACAACGTGTTGAACTAATTTTGTTAGGAGCGAAGCTCCTAGCAATTCCAATTTTGGAATTGTGAGGCGAGTACGGACAGGGGCAACTTTACTTTTAGCCATTAGAAGGTGGACGGAGCAGACACCATGGGAATCGACACATCTTAAATAAACGGCTGCGGCATATCCCGCTTCGGAAGCGTCACAAAATCCATGAAGGGTATAGGTAACAGCACCACTGGGAAAAACACGTCTGGAAATCTCTAATTTAGGGACATGTACAAGGTCTTGGGTGAAGGAAGCCCACTCCTTGGCAAGATCTGAATTAAGGGGCTCGTCCCAGGTAAGGCCAGACAACCATAGACGTTGTATAAAGCCCTTGGCTTTAAATACAACGGGCGCAATCCACCCACAGGGATCATACATTCGGGCTATCAACGAAAGGACTTTTCTCTTAGTGATTACTGACTCAGGTTTATAAGAAGATCGAAAGGTAAAGGCATCAATCGTAGGGTTATATTGGACTCCTAACACTGCTATGGTTTGGGGATTATCACAGTCTTCAAATGAGTGGGGTAATTGGAGGTGTTCAGGTGGGAGGTTACTCAGGAGCTCTGGTTTGTTACTAATCCACTTTCTCAGCTCATATCCGCCTAATGACATAAGAGATTCTAACTCAGTTTTTAGGGTACTAGCTTCCTCTAGGGACTGAGCTCCAGTAAGGCAGTCATCTACATAAATATCAGACTCTAACACAGCCGCTGCTCGGGGGAAGGTAGCGCGCTCTTGTTCAGCGAGCTCAAGGAGGGAACGTATGGCAATAAAGGGGCTAGAACGGAGACCATACGTAGTGGTATTCAACTCGTAGGTAAGAAGGGGATCAGAAGGAGAGTCACGCCAGAGAATAAGTTGATATCGACGATCATCAGGATGGGTCCAAGTCATTCGAAACATCATTTTGATGTCTGTCACAAACACTACTTCATGTCTTCTAAAGTTCAAAAGGATGTGACTAATATCTCTCTGTAACTTTGGGCCTTTATGTAGACACTGATTAAGGGAAATTCCAGACGAGGTTGGGCTACTACCATCAAACACAACGCGTATTTTTGAGGTATCACCGGAGGCTTTAAACACACAATGATGGGGAATATAATAGTGCTCAGATTTTGACACATCACAGGAAGACACACTCATGTGATTTAATTCGAGGTACTCTCTCATAAAGGCTCTATATTTTTCAAGAAGGGAAGGGTTGGCGTGCAGTCTCTTTTCTAAATTAATGAATCGTTTTTCAGCCGCAGTTCTGGAATCACCTAGCTTGGGTCGGTCGAGTAGGAAAGGAAGCCGCACCACAAATCGACCATCAAGGTGACGGGAGGTTGTACTTTTAAATATTGACTCACACTCTACATCTAAAGGGTTAATAGGAGGTGGTTGAGGAGTTTCTTCAACCTTCCAAAATTTCTCAACAATTCGGGATAAGGATATACCTGTCATTGGCGGGTCTACTGTCTCAAAGTTACCTGAAATAGGGCCTGATATTGTATATCCAAAAATAGTTGAAAGAGCTGTTAAACCACCAGGGTCACACAAGGAATTATCCATATTAAGGATGACACCAAAGACGTCAGCACCAAGTAAAACATCGATAGGGCCAGGTTTGTAAAAGTAGGGGTCCGCAAGAGGTAGGTGGGATGTAGAGTTAACCACCCATGTAGGGAGCTCGACTTCAGGGTTAGTACCAGCAATCACGTCTACAACCAATGCCGCGGTTGTGACTTCAGGGTAGGAACAATTCACAGGTTTAAAGGTAAGGGACATGGAACCGCGGGTCTCTAGCGAGGGAACATTACCGATGCCACGCAAGGCAGGAAGGGAGGTGGGGGTCAAAGGGAAATTCATACGTTCTACTGCTAAATCGGTGGTTATTAGGCAGCCCTGGGCACCAGTATCACACAATGCGCGTGCCTCTACAAAATAACCAGAAGGGGTTTTCACATGAATAACAGCAGTGGGGAGGAGCACAAAACAACTATCGGGAATAAAGGTACGAGTTGGGCAGGTATGGGGTGCACGTTCTAGTTATTGGGTTTGGGGTTCATCTCTACTGTACGAGGCTGCAGCAGCATAGTCTCTGTGCACGGAACTCTCACCATTATAACGGCTATGGGCATCGTCTCTACGCGAAGGGGGTGAGGGGGTACGGTACACACGACGGCGGTCACAAGGAGATGGTGAGCGCTGAAAGCGTGATGCGCCACTTTGGGGGGAAGCTCTACGGCCGCGATACTCACGGGAGTCTGTATAGTGATGGGCACTGCGGCCCACGCCCGAGCGACTGCCACGGGGACTATTGCGCGGTGAGGGGGAACGCGGGGGCGGGGGTGTTGGCTCGCGGAAGGACACATTATTTCTAGGCTTAGGGGGGTACTCGGGGTTGCGGGGGTCATTGAAGCACAACATTGTGTGATGGGAACTACGGTGGCATGTAGCACATCTGTAATCCCGCCTACATGAAGCTATCGGGTGCTTGTCCATACACCGGTAGCAAAGGCCGGTAACTTTCACAAAATTGGAACGATCACGTGGGTTCATACGTCTAAATTCCTCACATTCTCTCAAAAAATGATTTCCACTATTGCACAGGAAACAGGTGGGCCATTCACTACGCACAGGAGGGGGGACCTCGGCCACATGTACACGTCTAGGTAAAGGGGGTCGCACACTAGGTCGGTTCGGGATTGCGTCAACTAACACCGCGTTTCCTACATTATCATGATGACGACATTCGTCCTCCAAGAAGGTTATTAGTTGATCAAACTTGGGCAGGTCTTTTGCATCTCCACCATAACGTCGCTCAAATCGGGATTTTAACTCTGTGGGCAACTTCGACATACAAATGTGTACCAACATGTATGACCAATGTTGGACAGGTAAGGCCAATCGGTCCAAGCAGCGATAGGCGGTCAATAGTGGATTAAGGAAACTAGCGCGCAAACCAGCCAATTTCATGTTTATCTCAGGCAGGTTCAATATTTGGGTAATGTAGGTATCGGCCAAGACGCGGGTATTATGATACCTACGTTTCAACAGGTCGCGAGCAACCTCGTAATTACCCGCTTCAATCCTTAAATGCTGCAACAAACGTCTAGGCTCGTCCGATAGGGCACCTATCAAATGCTGAAGTTTAACAGCAGGCATGAGTCTAGGTTGGGAGTCAATCACACTATCAAACTGGTCTATAAAACTTATCCACGCATCCGGGTTTCCATTGAATTTGGGCACGGGCAAGTCAGGCAATCTATAGCTGAGATTAGGGGAACTGAACGACACTGGGTTATTGTCTCGGTTTGGGGTACTAAAGGCCGATGGTTCTTCATTTCTTTGGGGTCGAGGACAAAGTTCGCAGTATTTAACGCGCAGGTCATCTACCGCAATTTGCATGGATTTCATGCCAGTGAGGACCTCCTTATACTCAGTTTTATCAACAGTTGGATCTAAACCACCAAGGAGTATCTTACACGCATCTTTTAATTGGCTATAATTATCCTCCAAATCGCTCAGTCTCGTAAGCAACTTATCTGAAGGGGCACCCTCCATCAACTGACGAGTGTTTCGCAGCCATTCAGTCACGAATCGAAAAGTACCATTCGCACCGCGGTAGACCGAAGTCTCAACGAATAACTGTTGTTTCACAGTATCATCATTACTAGTCGACATTATGACAATTTAGTTAGGAACGTATATAGGTAATCGTTAATTTTATCTCAACAAATAACTCACACACAGATATTTACACAGTTCACTAAAACTTAGGAACGAAACAGTCTAGAATATAGGTCACAGTCTTAACGAGTAGGTAAGCAAGCACAGCCAGCTGTCATCAATCAAGGTCAATGGCCGCCTCACCGGCCGGCCGCGCAATGGAATGTGACGTGTAATAATAAGGTTAGGATTCGCAAGACTACCGAAATGCACAATTATTTTGATATTTGGGCTATATAATGATCACAAATCTCTCCAATTAAGTTTACACTAACTGGTTTAGGGCTTTGGGCAACTGTATTCATGTACTAGGCACTAGGAAACCG
Source organism: Argyresthia albistria (assembly GCA_963457715.1). Lineage (NCBI taxonomy): Eukaryota > Metazoa > Arthropoda > Insecta > Lepidoptera > Argyresthiidae > Argyresthia > Argyresthia albistria. The sequence goes on along the minus strand of OY735257.1, from coordinate 5,833,118 downwards.
CATGTAATTTGACAAATTACAACTATCGGATGCACACTAACAACAGATAAATATATTTAATAGGCGATTTAACTAAAGGGGGAAAATAACAAAATATGTAGGCAATTAACCCGCAAATTAAAAACAAGGGGGGAAATCTAATAAAAGAGGGAATCTAACCACGCTCTGTGCTACCAAATGTTTGGGAGAAAAAGTAGGTCAAAGTCAATTTGTGTCACCTGCAATCCGTCTTCTTGGGCTTTCTCCAGTTCAGGGCACGAGGTATTAGGGAAACACACGGAACTCGGGATTTCTGGATCAGTTCAGGCACAACATTTATGGGCAGGAGCGTAACACGTCAGTACTCAGTCAACTCCAAGATATTTGCGGGTGGTGGTAAAATTATATTGTGTGTAGGTAGGTGCATCCGAACGAAAGGCTTAGAACTAAACGTTTAAACACAAACTGTAACCCCTTATCCCCCCCCCCCCCCCTTGGGGAATTAATTTTGTCAAATCCCATATCAGTGCTACCCCACGCTACTAAGGAACCTCTGTACAAAGTTTCACGGCTCTAGGTCCACCGGTTTAGGCTATACGTTACCTGCCCGTCAGCCATGCATTGTATTTGTACCTAGTATTGAGCAGATCTGGTGGCCATATGTGGTCTTCATCAGCAGTTCCGCATCACAATATTATGCTTACCATGTGCATTTGCTCGAGTTATTATGAAAAACACAAAAATCACTATAGGTCTGCCTATAATATTTGAAGAGTTCCCTCGATTTCTCCAGGATCCCATCATCAGATCCTGACCTGGTGTCAATGGGACCAATGGGAAGGTAAACCCTTTCAAACAAAAAAATAATTTTCCAAATCGGTCCATCCGTTTAGGCGCTATCGGGGTGTAGACATAAAAAAAAAAAAAAAACAAACATACGGACGAATTGTAAACCTCCTCCTTTGGGAAGTCGGTTAAAAAGTTATCGTTTCCTTTCGCTATCCTTAGCGTTTAACATTGTCTACAGGCACTGCTATCCATCGCAATCCAGATTTGGCTATGTTAATGTAAATCCCAAGAATTCCCATGGCAGTATTCAAAATATTCATGATATCATTTGCCAAATAGGATCTTCCGGGAAAGTCACAGCTACTACGCTGCCGTCCGTTTTCCTCCTCCAAGGTCCAGTCCAGTTTTGGGACATAAAGCCTGTACTGAAAGGCCCTCAACTTTATTATCATCTCATTTCCAGGACTTCGTATGCCAGATGCTCCAGCCGCGCTGCACATTAGGCCGCGTGGTGCGCCCTTGCCGCGCCTACTGCCGCGCCTTCCACGCCGGCTGCGGCGCGCGGCTGCCGGAGCGACTGCGGCAGTACTTCGACTGTTCCACCTTCCCTGACTACTTTGGACCGGGCTCTTGCGCCCCTGAGCCGGGTAAGCTTTGACCACTTCTGCTGTATGGCTGGGTTAGCCCTCTTACAGGACGTTTGTTACTCCAATCACGCGAATAAGGCCAGAACGGATTTGAATGAAATTTAACACACTGATTAATTTACTTTAGTAAATCATATTTTTTCCGACTTGGTGACGACCTCTGTGGCGCAGCGGTTGCGCATCTGCCTACCATGCGAGAGGTCTCGGGTTCGAATTCCAGCTGGGGACAAAAAAAAACCAGGGCTTGGATGTTTACATGTTTGTGATGTCGCTGTTTCTGGTTCCCACGACACAGGGTATCCCAGTGGTCCATCAAACCCTATATGGAAAGGGAAACGTATATAGTAGAACGTTCACACTTTATGTCCCAGACTGCCGCGGCAACCTGCAGCGGCTGGCGCTCTCGCGGCGCGCGTGCGACGGCGTGCCCGACTGCGCCGGCGCAGACGACGAGCGGGGCTGCGCGCACTGTGCCTCCGTCGGCGAGGGCAGTCTGCGGTGTGCACTGAACGCGCGCTGTCTGCCGCCGCATCTGCAGTGCGACGGGACCCCGGACTGTCCGGATAGCAGTGATGAGGCTGGCTGCTGTAAGTTGTAACCAGGGAGCACTTATCCAGTGGCGAGCGCATAGATACATTTTCCTTTGAAACACAACTCACCAATTTACGGGCGGCGGGGGACGAGGTAAGAGAGCTGTGATTGGTCAGCCGCTGCGAAACTGTCTGGCGGCCCGTCATCCTACATAGGTTGCGTATGCGAACGTTTGTTGAATACAACAAACGTTTGGCGAGCCGCATTCCCCCGCAGGCGCAGTCAATTGGATATATAGTCTCTGGTTGTAACATAGCGTCACAACTTTTCCCATTCGGATTGCAGAGGCGCAATTCAACCGTGAAAATTAGGGAACTCATGTATCCTGATAGTAATTGATGTCATCTATGGGTGTTTGCATTCCAAATCAGATTTCTCGGTCGGTACGGGCATGCATGCAGTTAAGGTTGTCCGTACCTAACGGTACCGGTAAGTCTACATCAGTACATCTCTGTGGGAAGCGACTATTGTCTGTTAGCTCCTTACCGTTAGGACCTTACTTAAAGTCTTCAAACCCAAGAAATAAATGGAACTAAGTTACCAATCCCCCTTGTTATGATCCCATACTCATATCTCAGCCTGAAACAGCCATATTTCAGCCTTAGAGATTTGAAGATAATCTAAACTGAGATAAAGTGTAAATTAATTAACGCAAAATGAGAAACAGAAACTTTGTTAGGGACATCGTTCTGAGCAAATTTCATTAAGAAACCGATTTCATCAGAGCAACTTCTTCAACTCAGCTGACCCACTCAGGCCAAAATGTAGATACTGCAAAATAATTTGCTCTGATCAAATCGGTTTCATAATGAAAGTTGCTCAGAATGAGGTCCCTAACAATAAAACGGTCAGCTTTTACTCTGAAGGTAGTAGTTTCTCATTTTGCGTTAACTCATTTACACCTCTAACCCATTTCCAGTATGGATAGCCAGATCACTCTCGTCCTGGCAGCAACAGACTTCGGAGACGACCCTGGGCGCCGTCCGCCACCGCGTCGGCTACGCCGTGTGGGCGGAGCGGGGCCGTGTCGGCAAGATCTGCGCGGCGCCGTACGAGAACGATAGGAGGGCTCTCGCTAGTGTGGCTACGTCGCTGTGTCGGGCGCTTACTTTCAGGTCGGTTACCTTGATTGTTAGTGGCTGAATTTGATTTAATTAAAGGTGTCTAGAGTTGGCTGGGTCTTTCGATTTTTAGGGTACCGTACCCGAAGGGTGCCAAACGGGACCCTATTACTAAGGCTCCGCTGTCCGTTCTGTCTGTCAGCGGGTCGTAGAAAACGAACCGTAATAGCTAGAAAGTTGAAATTTTCACAGAATGTGTTAACTGTTGCCGCAACAACCACAAATACTGAAATACGAGAGTTATTACAAATTAAAGGGGGTCCCCATACAAGAGACTTGTTTTGATACACCCACGCATTTCAATATGATGGTATATTTCGCGTCAACCCACAAAGTTGTGGTACCTTAGCCGGTATATTGTAGGCCCTCAATCCATAGGTCGTCAGTTCAATCAAATCACCATCTTTCTTTTTTAATTTATTTTTCTTTTAAGTTTTGTTGTACGATGGTGCGGTACCCTTCGTGTGCGATTCTGACCCGCACTTGACCGATTTTTATTTTTAGAAGGTAATAACTAACTCAGATTGGAATCGAGAATCGTAATGTGATAAGCTTTGGAGAAAAAACTATGTACTTAATTCTTATTTTAGCCTATTCGAATAAAACCGGCCAAGTGCGAGTAGGATTCGTAAACGTTGGATTCCGTACCAAGATCTTGTATCTCCAGGTGATCTCTCACTTTGTCGCTCAACTCCCCAGCTCTGCGATATCAGCGGAGGTGGTGCAAGACGCTGAAGCCCCCGACCCCGATGACGTCACCCCCACCCACGCGCCCCGGCCGCAGTACGTCGAGGTCGTGGACCCGTTCGCGCCAGAGATCTCCTTCCTCAAGTCGCTGTGTCCAGAGAGGAAGGTCATCCGGGTGGTGTGCGATCAGTTGGGTGCGTCACCAAGCTATGTATACTAAATATATACAGGCGTCTAACTCCCGGTTTGCTGTGACAACTTGTTAATCTCTTGTCAAACTAATTTCAGACAATTGTACCGCTATTTTGAATTAATCCCCGATCAATCGACTGTCATTTGATCACTCTTTCAGAAACCGTTGGTAAGTCTAAGCAGAGATGGATTGAAGATACTAAATTATCGAGATTGTAGGGAAGAGATAAATTCCATTTGGCTAGACAAGAAAGAGGCAAATGGTGCAAATCTAATCAAAAGTTCTTACTACTAAAGATATTTACAAATATGCTATCCCTGCAGAGGCCCTGCAGGTTACTACGTAACTCATAATCACAATAGAATCAGTATAGTCTTCCCAATAAGAAGTAGCAATGGCGCAAAGTTGCACTCGCGTCCTTCTGTGACAGTGGGATGTGCTATTTCGCTTACATACCTAAAGCACAGATACTATAATATTATACCTAAAAGTACCGAACGCATTTGGCAGGCATTCGAATACGTCCCCTCTATTCCTAAAATATACGATAATTGAAACAAAAAGTAAACTTTGGAAAAAACCGACTTCCATAAACCCTATTTGATTAGATTGAGTTTAATACAAACTGTAACCCCTTATTCCCCCCCCCCCCCATTGGGGAATTAATTTTGTCAAATCCCATCTCAGTGCTACCCCACGCTACTAAGGAACCTCTGTACAAAGTTTCATGGCTCTAGGGTCCACCGGTTTAGGCTATGCGTTGCCTGCCCGTCAGCCACGCATTGTATTTGTACCTAGTATTAAGCAGTTCTGGTGGCCATGTGTGGTCTTCATCAGCAGTTCCGCATCACAATATTATGCTTACCGTGAGTAAATGCACGAGTTAATACTAAAAACACAAAAATCACTATAGGTCTACCTATAATATTTGAAGAGTTCCCTCGATTTCTCCAGGATACCACCATCAGATCCTGACCTGGTGTCAATGGGACCAATGAGAAGGTAAACCCTTTCAAACAAAAAATAATTTTCCAAATCGGTCCATCCGTCTAGGCACATACATAAAAAAAACATCCGGACGAATTGTAAACCTCCTCCTTTGGGAAGTCGGTTAAAAAGACTGAAGATAGAATGTTGTGTAATCAAAATATGAAAAGAACGATGCTAATAATCTGATTCCATTGTCACAGAATGCGGCGTGGCATCAGCGCGCGGTATCCGCGCTGCAGGCGGGGTGGAAGGCCTGTCCCGCTCGGCGGCGCCCGGTGACTGGCCGTGGCACGCGGCGCTGCTGAGGTCGCACGTGCACGCGTGTGATGCCGCCCTGGTACACCCGGCCTGGCTGATCACTACTGCTAGCTGCTTCCAGGTTTGTAGAGTTGTGTATTGTGTATGTATGACTGCACTGTCGGACATGAGGAGCGCGGCGCGGGTTTTGTCGCGGGAGTTTGAGCGACAGACATTATAGAGATGTATAGCTCTGTCACACACTTTCGCGCGACAAAATCCGCGCCGCGCTCTTCATGCTTCGAGTGCAGGGTGCAGGTTAGTGGTAACCACCACCAATAGGAGGGGGGGGGGACATTCCTGTGAAGTGTCGGGCTTTGAAAACGAGTAACGGATCTTTTCTTTTATACACCTCGCGTCACGTAAAAAGAACGATAAAGGCGAAGGAGCGGCGCATGGCAATAGCGTCTTTATGTGCATGGGCACACTGGCTTTAATCGCCTACCACCGCCTACCACCGCTCAGCGCTTTTATTCTTTTCAGATGACGACACCTATAACTACTTCTTTACAACTATTCTTCATTCCTTTTCTTAGTTGTTTGTGGATATTTACACTATCTGCTATTACGCGAAATGCGATAGCTCCAGGTCCAATCCTAGCATTGAGTTAGATGGAGTACATGTTTTATTCACATAGCTAATAGACTTGTCTAATACAGGGCCAGCCGAAAGCAGAGTGGACTGCCAGAATGGGGTCAGTTAGGATACAAAGCACGACACCCTGGCAGCAGGAGCGACGGATCGTCGGCATGGTGCGATCGCCGGTAGAGGGCAGCACGCTCGCTCTAGTCCGACTCGAGCAACCATTCGAGATGACAGACTTCGTCAGACCTGCCTGCCTCGCTGAAGCCGACACGGGAGGGAACCCCAAGCACCTCGTGTGCAACACTCTCGGCTGGACTAGGAACAGGGACCAGCTGCAGAGGATACATGTGGTGCCGGCGGCCATGAACAGCTGTGAGAACTCCAGTATTGCGACTGTCAATGGTCTTTGCGCTGAACCTCTGTATGATCAAGATGACTGTGATGTAAGTGTTCTGCTTCGAAATACCGTCACTTTTACCGTCATATATTTTGATTACTAACGATATTTTTGAAAACAAGAAGCTTAGGTTAGTTTAAAACAAAATAAAACTTTCTGATACTTATTACTTATCTTACTCGTACTTATTTTATTCATTCAAGGCTGTGCTTTCCATACGAGAGGTCCGGGTTCGAATCCCAGCTAGGGAGAACAATTGTTACTCACTGTTTCTGGTTCCCGCGCGACTCAGGGTACCCAAATGCGAGGCCAGAAGCAATGTACCTATCTGCCTATGTAAATGTTACAGGAGGAAGAATACGCCGGCAGTTCCATGATGTGTTTCGATGAGAAAACTAAGCACTGGTCTCTAATGGGCGTCAGCGGATGGCGCATCGCCTGCACCAAGATCGGACTGGGTCGGCCTCGAATCTATGACGCCGTGTCCTCGCATGTTGACTGGATCCACAGAACTATATCCAATGCCGCAAGGTGACCTGTAATCAATCGCATAAGAATTCTTTGGATTGAGAAATACTGAATTGTGAAGGAGTATATTCATGCCTTACTTAGATAGTTGAACAGAAATTAAGATAGTTGCAGAAGCAAGGAGGTACTATGTGGTTCCTAGACTAGTCTAACCTTGAAGAATAATAAGTTCTTTAGACCGTGAGTCTGTTCGCATATCTTGTGAGGTATAAAAATTAACAGCAATAGCCTACGCAAACAATACATTAGTATTGATTGGTACACCTTGAAATTATTATTATTCTGGAAATATTTTATAAAACAGCAGATAAATAAAGCTGTACATTTTATTATAATTGCCATGAAAATGTATTAAGAATTCTATTACTGTTGATAATTTTATGACTGTATGCTATTGTAATTAGGATTACTTACCTTACTTTATTTTTATGAGTCTTCTAATTTATTGCATTATAAAACTGTACAATATTATAGGATAATGTAAATAGGAATTAGTTAAGAAGTATACCAAATTACAATCCCAGGAATTGGAAAATTTACAGGTTTTTGTTCTTATCCTTAATTAACTTATTTTCTATCAAAGTGACTAAATCATTCTCACTATATCATTAGATCAAGTAAGAATCATATTTTTAATCACTTAGGTAACCCTATCTGTAACAGAAATAAAAAATACTTTTCTTAAATTCTTTACTCTTATTACGAATCTCGTAGCAAAAATCAAAACTTTGACTTCAACATTGATTGATATTATAATTTTTGTTCTAGCCATTGTTAGCTTTTTTAGTTTGTTCAACCTGACTCTATCCTGTATCATGTTCATAAAATAACTCTAGGGTTTAATTAATATACCCAAATAATTATATAGTCCTTGAAAATGAAAATGGTGAGGTAGGTATGTGTAGTTGGTTCAGTAAGTACATAAAACTGATCAGAATAAAAATGCCAAAATACTATTACTTACATGACCTATTTATTTAAAACATTGATTTCACTACTTTAATATACCTTCTTCTTGTAATTCTTTTCTTATTTTTTCTTGTACATCGTCAGGCAGGTTTTTCAGCTCCCGTGTGATATAATCATTTAGATCCTGTAATGGGCGATAATGTTGGTGGACAAGCTGTGATCCCGCAAGCATAGACGCCATTGCCGCGGCAGAGAATGCCAGATACCGGCTCCAGCTAACACCTGCCGGCATTTTAGGCTGCAGAATATTTCCTTATTTTGTCCTCAACTATCTCGTGAGCTTGACGCCTCTTGAATGAACTGTAGAAGTTTATTTCACCAACTTTCCAGTTAATCATAGAAAATTCTAATGCGGCTCCAAGAACGATGAACATAGGCAGAAACCTATACATGCCCAGTGATTTCTTTCCAGGCCATTTCTCCACCAACTTGTGAAACCAACCGATTTTCATCACACTACAGGGTTTTGGCACTGTTGCCTAGCATTGGATTACACAGCTGACAACACTTTCAGTAGAGGAAATAATCGTTTCCCAGGTTTTTATTTCGTAATTTCGTCTGGCGCAGCACCACACCACACCACACCACACCACCACATTTGACGAATGACATTAAAAAAGTCAGAAACAGCTGGAACTGGAGCATGATTCTCGCGCATTTGATATACGATATCTACACCTATATCGAGTGATTTCGTATGGGAATCTGTCGGAATCTGTCAATACTGGTCTCGATATTCGTATATCGAAGCCGCGAGAATCGACCCGCAGGACGTTAAAAAATGTCGAGCACGAGTTTACGGCAAAGAGCAAAGTAATACATATAGTACGTTTACGGGCAATAATTATATGCTACATGAACCAATTTATACCTTCCTAACTGCAGTGATGTTTCATCTATAGATAGTTTCGCTATCGATAGTTGATCTTGGAAAACAGGTTAATAGCTCGATAGGACTATCGAAAATAGCGAAATTCTGTAATACTATCGATAGTATCGATATTGAAAACTAGGCGATACTATTGAACCGCGTCGATACTATCGGTGCGTTTCAATAGTATCGAAGAGTCGATGCTATCGATACTATCGGCGCATTTCGATAGTTTTACTTTAGTAACTATCGACGTGTTTTCGATACTATCGACTGGAAATAAAACGCCACCTGGTCCGCAAATATACAGCAATTTAACATAACAACTAGTAAAATAATTAACTGCGAAATACTGCGAAGATGGGATAGATGAACTTTGTAATCATTACCTTTTAGGAGCAAGCAATAGTATCGTAAAATGTTCGACTATCGATAGGGCAAAACTATTAGTTTTTGTACTCATACTATCGATATTATAGATACTATTAGTCTTTTTTATAGTATTACTTATATTTAGCTATCGATACTATCGTCAAAGGTCGAAGTTTCGATAGGACTATCGATAGTATGACTGACTTTCAAGGTCACGATAGTATCACGATACTATCGATAGACCATCGCTATCACAAATTGTAACATCACTACCTACCTGTTTGATTTGACAGCTAGCTAACCTAACAAATGTTTTGGTTTGTTTTGTTTGTTTCACTTTCACAGACTTTAGAATATTATTGAATATAAGTCTGTGTATCAGCCACAGACTTGTATACTACCTACAGTGATACTTAATCAGCAGCTTAGTATCCCGATACATGTGCTATACATAGTCTGTGAGCCCAGCCAACAGAAACTATCACCAAAAGTTATTTGGTTGCCTTCGGTAGGTATAGCTACTTTTACCTAGAGTAGAGTGACTGAGACAGATTCCTATTCGTCTACATTCCACCCACAGTGGTCCTGTGATGAGCATTTTGAGAATTGACTATAACACTGACCACAGTTTCTTACAAAATGTTGCTCCTATCAAGATTACTGAAGCAATACATTTACCGCTCAATAGCAATAGCTGGGGACTGCTGACTGAGTATTACCTGGAGTCAGTAAAAGTAAACTTTCAGTTCAACAAAATTGAGTCTACTGCAACGCTGAGGGTTGGTGATATCTCGGGACAAACTATTTGTCTTGTAAAAGGAAGCACAATTGGATTGCTTTTTGGATTATCAAGACATCAATGGATGGAGATAGAGAGTCTTAGCAAACGCAATGGACAACTATTTTATAGATACTTCAAAGATGGCCTGAACAGCAGTTTTAGCTGTGAACAGAAGCTATTTTACTACTTTTGTGCAAGTAACCAACAGAAGGATGTGCTTGTAGCATTATTCAAACGATGTCCGAACCTAAGGAAGCGGGACAGAAGTGATGCTTTTCTTCAAGTGACAGAACTAAGGAAACTGGATACAAAAATATTGGACTTATACCAAAGCTACTTACAAAAGAAGCAGCCAATTTTATGAGTCTGAAAAATTTCCAAGTGCCTTATTTGTACTGAGAGCCTTAAATCCTGCTGCAGAGAGGTAACACGAGGATGATGAAACCAAAAACTAATTGTGATAAAAATGGTTGTGTGGTTTTACCGAAACTTAACTGTTGATTGTTTATTTATTTTTTAAATAAAACTATGTAGTAATTATCTCACACTCTGAAATATTTATACAAAATACATATTTTTATAAAATAAATTCATTCATATTTAAATAATAGTGAGTTCATTCAATTATAATATTCTATGGGGGTTCTCCTGTTTATAAATGTATCATGCAAGCATGACCATAAAAGATGTTGTAGGGAAATGCCCAAAATACGTAGATTGCAGGTGTACCTAACTGCTTCACTCCCAGAAGCACACTGGTCGAACAAACAAACAATGGAGAACAATAAATAGATAAGACGTGTCAACAAGAGGGTCAGCAAAGAACACAAATGATAAAGGTAAAGATTATTAGTCTAAACCTGCATCCATACTAAACATAATGTGAACTCTGATTGTTTATTAGATTATCTTAATTGATTGCTCCAGTTGATGGTGATAGGTGAACATGTAGGTACTATAATTAAGTGCATCTTCGGAATTTTGATGCCATAACCATTTTGCCATGCACACTAGCTGAGCTGCATTTTTCCCAAAACACAGTTGCTTGGGGGGGGGGGGGGGGGGGGGGTATACTGTCTTTCTTCCAGAGGTTGAGAGAGAGAGGTTACCTCCTCCATGCGGCACCCAGGTGCCAAGAAACTTGGCGCGACCTGTAATTAAAATTCCTCAAATAGTAGCTAAGTAGGTACCTACCACCACAAGTACAATCGCGTCCGATTGTAGTCACACCAGTGCGGTATCATCGCAGTCCCTAAAACAAACTCCATAAAGTGAAACTTGATGAACTCGCGACTGGGTAGTGGGTACCCACAAGTAGGTAGGTACTATGTAAGTATACTCGTGTGCAAAGAGTTATATTTGTACGCGTGGGCTGCAGCAGTTGTTAGGTAGCGATATCAGGCGTAGGCGGCTCCATCGAGTGGGTTTTTGCCGATATTTAAATTTGTTTTGTGGGACAGCCTGTCGGCGCGAGCTCGAGCCTGCGCCGGCGCCGACCTAGCAGCCAGCAGCCAGTAGACTTCGAGGAGTCGCGCCGACCGACCGTGCGCGTGCGCATCTGACCGGCCGAGCGGTTGTATCGAGCGAGTATCACTAAAGTTGTTCCACAGACATGGAAGTAGCGGACCAATGGCGGCGGGAGTGGGCTGGGACAGCCGAATTTGGAAAGGTGAGGACGCCGACCCTGGTCATCTTCATTAAAAATATTTTTTAAAGTAAAGTTAATTTTATATCAGCTTGCATTTTGCATCTTATTAGAATCTAGCAGGATTGTCAAGGGCAAGGACCACTGGTTTAATTTGATACCGACTGTTCTGTACGGTCTTTCATGAATGTGTCTGTTCTCCGTGATGCATATAGGAAACTGCGTACAAGTTTATGCAATGACAATTGCAGCATGCGTTTTTTTGTATTGTGAGCTTTTCCGCCTTGAACCAACCCTCACAAGGCCTCCTCTACTGATGTATTAATTAAAACTCGAGCCCTGCCTTAAAGAAAATTAACATGGCATTTTAATACAATCCTCAAGCGGTCATTGCCAAAAGAACGAAGTTGTCGTTTCCTTATACGGTGCAAAACTCGGATCGATCGCGTCAGCGACGCCGGCCGTATTTCACAACAACATACTTTCCAGTTTTACAGTAAGGTTCATTTTTGCTGAGGATTCCGCGAAACCATTCACACCGGGTGAACAAGTTTCTTCAAAGGCTTGAAGCTTTTTTATTTATCGCGAGGCAGTCGACCGAGTTGTCTCTTGAACCAGAATTCTTCAAATTGCCGAGCTTTACACTCTTAAAGTACCTAACAAATACATGACAGAGTTTGCTTTTCATCTGACCTAATGCCCAATATAACGGAGAGTTTACAATGACTAGACAAGACAAATCAATGGTACCTAGATAGATAAATTGAATAATTCGGCAAAATGTCTGCGAACGCGTTGATGTCTTTTACATGAAACAACAAAAGAGCGTACAATGACGCGTGCTCTTCCCTCTGTGCGTTCAGCTAAAGCTCTGGTTTTTGTCACATTTCGGTTTTATATGACTAGTGGCTCTGTGAGCTGTAGACCTCGCGAGTATGTCGGTGGGAAAGCTGAACTGCTAACACACATAAAAAAATAACCCAAATAATTTTCTTTCAATAACACATACAAACTTATGAATGTACCTGGTTACGTACATGCAGTATGAAAGTAGCCGCACCAATAACTTTGTAAACTACATTTCGCGATCTTTTATACAACCTATTGACTTTTTACTAAAATTATATAATCTGTTTCACTCTCATAGTCTTTACAAATCCAACGACACCTCATTTGTTAATATCCATCGAGCCGTTTGGGTTGTAGCGATTTTTTTACATTTTAAAACCCCATATCTCCGCCATTTTGAAAAAAATAAAAAAACTGGCTCGAGTAAAAAATTCTATTTATTTTTTCAACCTGCTCACAAAATTTCACGAGAATAGGTTCATAAATGCGACCTGTAGAGGAGAACAACCGGACATACAAAAGCATTTTTGCCCAAACCTGAAACGGAGACGCTTCGCTCGCTCATCTGTTTCACTCTCATGGTCTTTACGAATCCAACGACACCTCATTTGTTAATATCCATCGAGCCGTTTGGGTTGTAGCGATTTTTTTACATTTTAAAACCCCATATCTCCGCCATTTTGAAAAAAATCAAAAAACTGGCTCGAGTAAAAAATTCTATTTATTTTTCCAACCTGCTCACAAAATTTCACGAGAATCGGTTCATAAATGCGACCTGTAGAGGAGAACAACCGGACATACGAAAGCATTTTTGCCCAAACCTGAAACGGAGACGCTTCGCTCGCTTCGCTCGCTCGGTCAATTATGACCTAAAGTCTTAAGTAAACCTAGGTTTTTTCTGGTGTACATGATATTTTGATAAATGTATTGACAGGTTACTGTAAGTATATTGATATTTTTGAATTCATCCCTTAGTGAGTGCCTAGCATCTAGTTGATAGATAGCCCGAATGGCCCTTTTTTGTAAGACAAATATCGTGTTTATATCTGCCGCTCTCATGCCGATCCATCATGAAAGTTGGATCTTCGTACTTATTTCACTCATATGTGTTCCGTATTCTTTTGTCTCGTGCATTAATGCAATCCTTCCGGTATTCGTTACAGCTTTGTTTCGTAATAAAAGAATCATCCGTTGGAATCATGGCCAAAAACGTATTTTCCGCTTACCTACTGATATGGTATGCTGAGGTTCTATTAAAAGCCTTTGACAATGCAATAGCTTGAAATGTTAGTGGTTTGAATAGCTTATTGCGTGACAGACATATATTGTGATCTGTGAAACAATGGTTTTCTTAACGATCAGTTATCGGATTGTGAAAGTAGAGCAAGCGGGCGCTGAGGAAGACTTCACTTCCAGCTTTCAATACTAGCAATAATTAAGAAGAGTAGAATACCGGCGTAATGACAAAGACTTGTTGCGTAATATATCGAGCACGAGTTGAATTGAAGACACTAATTACTTGAGATGATGCGTTGCGGCGTTATGGGAAAGTGGGACAGATTCGGGCAGTATGTCAATTTATATATTCAATTATAATGGTCGTTTAATAGCACTAGATTTATGTACCAAATAATGTCGGTTCCAAGTAGATTGGCTTATACATATAAGGTTTTATAGTACACAGTATTAAGTCTGTTACATAATTTATTCACGTCTTTAAAACAGCCAAATGATTAAGATAGCCGGGGCGTGTCTGAAATCATGACAGAATAAAACATGTCAAACTCAAAATAAGAAGGAACTGCCAACCTCCGACAAAAAAGCAAAAAATGATATGGTTGCTGGAAACGATTTGCAATTTAGATTTCAATCATGACTAATCTGAGTGGTTATTGAAAAGGTACACGCACTTATGGGCACGTGAACAAAAAAAAACGTGAACAAAAAAAAAGCCTCAGTACTTACAATGTATTTTTTGTCACAGATGTCAATTTTAGATACAGTCGTGTAAACTAAAAGAAACCGATCGATAGTTTAATCGCGTCTCTCGTAAACTCTTTAGTTAATAATCGTATCTACCTCAGCTAAAGCACAGATTACTATAGATAATATCTGCGTGCGACCTTCTAGAAAATGTCGAGGACCGTTTTGATTTATTTTATGCCTTACCTATAACGCATCTAAGTAAAGTGTCATGCAAGGGCAGTATAAGGCAGTTGGTAATTTAAATTTTTAACGCTTAGACTAATGAAAGAGTCCAAAAAACTTTTATTACAAAAGAAATGACGATAATATATACAAAATAAATGTACCTACATATTCAACAAGTTATAGTCGCCTCGTTTATGGATTCACGAAAATGGTAGTGAGAGCTTAGTATAACAATTGTTGGACATTAATTTACAGCGATCACGAACAGAAAAAATACAACAAAAGATAGATATAATTAACAACTACTAAAAGTACTAATAAACTTTGAAGCTTTAGGTACCTACTCACCTATGTAGAGCTACCTAGAAAGATAAAATTGTCGGGTTATAGCTCTAATCTTTATTAATCTATGATAATACTAAATCGGCGCGATTTGTTTGTAGGCGTTTTTCGGCACCAATATGCTGAGATTTTCATCTTGAAACTGTGCGTTAATCATCACGTCACGCCACGGAAGGCGGTCACAGCTAAAGAAGTCTGTTACCGTAATAGTTAGCATCATGATCATGATGTAGAGAGGCTGTTGGCTCTTAATATCTTAATGCAGTTAGCATGGTCGCGAGCTGCGGAAAATCCGACTTTGGGGCTCTAGAAAAAGGTCTATTTAAAGGCCTACAGGCAGTTTAGGTCGTCATGCTAGCTACACTTTGGTTCGTGTGCAAGGTGCCGGAAATCCTGCGCCCGCGGCGGCCTTCGAGCCCCAGCCGAGTACCGTCCGTGATAATAAAGTATTTGTGTTTGCAAACGCGTATTCATCATCTGCCTAATGTCGCTTAATAGATGCCATTTGAAGACTAATCATTGTATGATGTGATTTTGATATCTACGGAGGAGGGAAGCCTTCACCCGCTAAGCCCAAAAGCCTTCGTCTTTGTCCGACACTGTATTTATTGTACATGAGCTACTGTAATTATTTGTTTGGTTTTTCTTATTGTGCCAAAACGATGAGATCGATCTTTGGCCGCTAATGAGGTGACGATACGAGGTCTTTGCCCGAGCCCAATATTTAGACCGTGACATAACCTACCTATTCTATCACGTACCTACTTGCAAGTGAATCATGAACGGATCGGACAGATTCCGAGCTAATGACCCATTGAATTTCACAGTTAGACCCATTATTGTGTAATTTAGAGAGCAAGTGGAGGTCTTAGCTTTGCCTACCCCCCTTCCGGGAAAAGGCGTGAGCAAGTATTGTATGCATCTTAAATTCAAGGGTTTGAAAATAAATGGATACAGGTAGGTACTTATCTAGTTTTCCTTCAATATTTTGAATGTTCATCAATTCCCGATAGTTCCGTGAAGCCAATTTCGCGTAGTTTTAAAACACATCTAGTTTATTATTGAAAGTTTCTAACATTAAGAAACGAGAGAAATCGCGACTTTCACCAAATAGGCGATTTGTTTTATTGTCATTCTACACGCACATGGTGTAACCGGCATGCAACACAAACGGTTTCATTACGAGAAAAATGACTCACAAAGGGCAATCAAATTAGAAGTTTGGGAAATAAAGACACACGCCTTCAAATCAAACGGTTTCCCTCTAACGACGGCGGGGGCGGCGTCACCGTGACGTGAATCATATTGGAGCGTTGTACTCGGATTTTCCTTGGGTTATTGCGTGATGCTGCGTCGATATTGCCCGCCGTTTGACGAGTCACCGACCGGGCACCGGTTCTCTCACATATAGTAGGCAATAAAGATGCCATTTTCACACATAACACTAAATAGGTAACAAGCTACCCGTTATGTGCTCGACGCGAATTTGGTAGCGATGCAGTGTTGTTTCTTATCGGCGAAGTGTGGGCCGCGGCCTTACTTTTCGTTTTGGTTTGTAAAATCGAATCATACCATGACGTCATTTAATCCGCTGAGATAATTCGCCTTGATCGTACCTTGATCCAATAATAAACAGTAAAAGGGCGAGTCGATTTATTTAAACGTTGGTCAATGCCTGATTTCTACGTAAAGTTTTTATCGCTACATCTACGGCGATAAAGATGCAAAAAATATGCTCGCGGAAAACAGTAAATAAGATAAATAAAACGGGTTCATTGATTGCTGTCTTTGAGGCATTTCTTATAAGGACATTCTACCTACGCCTCACTTCCATGTACGTACGTAGACTTTAAAAATTTGGATTAAACATTAATTAACGGCGGATAGTTAGAAACACGTTTACGCAATCAAGACGTTTGATTGAAAATGTTGATGCGAATGAAAATTTAATTTAGCAAATACTTAGTAATGACTGCCATTGACTCCCACCGTAACATTAGCCGAAGTGTCTTGTTCATTGGTGAGATGGCAATCTCAGTGCACAGCTGTCCTACCTATGCAGACACAGAACTTTGCAATTTCATCCCGCCCACCGCTCGCTGGAACACGTCACTACGCCTCGCCTCGCTCGAAGGTCACTAAGCATATTTTTATCATATCTAGCCTAAACTTCTGTTACTTCATCAATAGATAAGCTAAAACAGGTAATGCAGGATTTCCGGAGCAAATTACTAGATAGTGGAGTCAGAAACTTGGCTTTTGTTTGCTTTCAACGGCGGCGCTCTACTTCTCGAGTGTACGAATTGTACTTACATTGAGCATATCAATGTAGTTTGCTTATAAAGAAAGCCGCTTCACTCTTTGTAGAAAGAGTACGATGCACTCACAAAATTTTTTTAGGGCAATCACTGGACGGTTATGATAACTGCCTAACTGTCGGGCTGCCATAAGCCTCATGAATATTGCATGAGCTGCGAATTCCCCTTTAGTAAGAACGACAGAAAGTGAATCATAACAACTTCTTTGTATTGGACATGCACTGATACTGTTAGATGAAATGAGTTGAATGTATCATGCCATAGATCATCATGCAATTCATGATCATACCTTGTCATTCGGAAATGTCAGCGTTTTTGACGTGACAACGTCTTATAAATTGGTTTGCCGGGTGACACTTCAAGAAACTGCGTTACGCTCCGCTCACGTTATGCGCTCACAATGAGAGCGAGTGAGAGGCACGCGTCCCTTCCACTCGGGCATGGTTAGCCCGCCTAAGAGCGAGAGAGACAGACATAAAAAGTGAAAGGCACATTGTTACTATTATTTCATCCTTCTTCCTACTATACGAATGAATATTCACATTAAAATTATTTTACCACTCAAAGTCGTTGTCACGTAAAACTTTCGCCCGTATACCGACTTTACAGGCAACCATTTTTTTTAAGTTAAATTTTACATTTGACTTTTACTTTACACTTAACTTGACGTACCTAAAAAAATATTTATCGGCCTTAAAAGTTTGCCGTTAGTACAGTTAAAGATCACTGTTAATTTTCACGTTTGTTCATCTGTTTGTCCTAGTTCACATGTACTTATTCAGTCTGTTGGGCGAGACTTATGATGAACAAATATGTTAATTACGATGTGCGAGTATGGAGAGCAATTGTATTCTCAACATACAAAGCATGCTGTGACTTGGAACAGTTTAACCGTTTCACTTTTGTAATCTGAAATGGATAACTACAGTTATTTTAGAGTTACCTACATCGAAAAACCAAGTTAACGAAGCTGTGTATTATATAAAAACCCAGTAAACGAAGCTGTGTATAGTATGTTATTCATGAATTTTAAAGATATACCTGTACATGAACCTTAATGGAAGTCACCGTGAGTAAAGCTTATTAGCAAGATCTCTATAAACGCGGCGATAAGCTAGGCCCGTCACACAAAATGGAGTATGGAATAACGTACGGTAGGCTGAACGTTAGAGCTGCTGAACCTCTGCCACCCCGCAGGGGAAAATGGGTGGCATTGGCATTGAGATGTGTGACATACTACGCAACCCCCGCCTCTACACAGCTGGCTCCATATCGTACAGTACGGGGCCATCGTTTTGGCACGTCGTCGGGGCGAGTATGATACTCGTCGTTTGACTTGGCGGGAGAGAGCGAGATGAGACCCGACATGCCAAAACAATGGCCCCGTACTGTACATTGGTTGGATAGGTTAACTATAAACTGTACTGGAAAGCTAGAAAGTTGCAATAACCAGCAATAAGTATTATAAGCTGTAGGCATGTAATGTTATAGAAACCTATCATCACGTTTGAACTTTAGCCTCAAGTTCAAATCCAAGATTCTCATGGCAGAACAATACACGACTAAAATATGTATGTAGGATAGGAAACGCAACGTTGTGCAGATTTTTGATATTGTATAAATTCATCTGTTTTGGTAATATCTCCTAAAATAATGAACTTGTATAGTGCACCTACCGTACCTAAGGGCGGCTTGCAGAATTGCCTAAATCTAGATTTAGCGTCTAAGGGCGGCTTGCAGAACAAAGCCTAAATCTAGATTTAGCGACTTAAATCGGTTTAGCTTCTGTCATATGTATGAAATATGTCAAAGTTAAATATCTAGATTTAGGGAACTCTGCCTAAATCTTGATTTAGCATTTAAATAGATTTAACTTTGACATATTTCATATATTTTGACAGTTGAAAAATCGAGTTTAATGCTAAATCTAGATTTAGGGCGGCTTGCAGAGCTGCCTAAATCTAGATTTAGCGTCTTAAAGCGATTTTACTTTGACATATTTCATACAATTGACAGATGCTAAATCGATTTAAGACGCTAAATGTAGATGCTGTTTCTGCAAGCCGCCCTAAATCAGATAGGTACGTACATGAATTAAAAAAATACGGTGGAAATTATTGAAGTAAAACTTCTTAGGGCACGGGGGTAAAATTTATTTAACCTCTCAACTGTGGGTTATTCATATATTTGCTTTTCAATTGCTACTAGCCGGGTGCTATCACGAGTGGCTAAGAAATGTAACGGAAATTGGAATCGGTGACGTCAGGGTCGGCTGAAGACTTTTAAAACCGCAACTATTTTCAATACGGTTTTTAACTAATCAGATAAGATAATAATACATTCGTACAATAAAGAATGTTAATTAGTGAGAGAAAAACCTGATGAAACGTTAACAAATAAAAATTATTTTAAGCATTCTTCCACGAGTTCTTGATTTCCGGTATGGCCAAGATGGCGCCGCCGCCGCCGCCGCCGCTGGCTGGAACAAACCACGGACAAACAAAACCAACTAGCATGACTCAAACTACTTCGTTCAACCTCTTTGTTGGAACCGGAACTTATGTTTGACAGCTGTGCGATGCGATCCATACAGTTTGTAAGAAAAGAGTTTCATCAATGTCACACGGGTCGATATGGATTTCTAAAACAAGCAAAGCAATGCATACATTTGAGCGAGACGGCTTAAAGACGTGACGTCAGATGGTATATAATCTGAGCGAGATGCAAATAGTAGTGACACTATTGAATGAGTTAAGTATA
Organism: Argyresthia albistria; assembly: GCA_963457715.1. Classification (NCBI taxonomy): domain Eukaryota; kingdom Metazoa; phylum Arthropoda; class Insecta; order Lepidoptera; family Argyresthiidae; genus Argyresthia; species Argyresthia albistria. The sequence continues at coordinate 5,813,255 of OY735257.1, read as the reverse complement.
TCACCACGAGCGCGACAAATTGTAGATAAGGAATGGTGGGGGGAGGCAGTCGCTCACGTCCGAAGGAATAACTTGGAACCCACAGCCCTTCACGTCCTCCCTGGGTAGTGCTAACGAGCGACAAATCATCATCATCATCATCATCAAATCATCTCAAGACATTAATTTCCAGGTTCCTAAATGAGAAACTACGTAGTAAGTTTATAGACTCTTTGGAGAACCTGACCACTTGACACTGGCAAAATTAACCTCAAAAGAGGTTAGGACGCCATTAATAAAAAGAAGAAGAAGAAGGAATGGTGGGAAATAAATGACATGACGTATTAAAAGTAAGTACAAGTATAAAATAATTTCAAATAATCGGACGTCTGAAACTTAAAAGTAACTTGAAGCAGAGATTGGATCTCAAAATTGGAAATTTAAATCTCTTTTAGTATAGGTAGGTATAGGTGTATAGTATAGGTACCACTTAATGATCTAGCTACAGAAGTTTTACTTCTAACACGTGTACGGTGCTACACGCGTATTTTTTTTAATTGAAATCTTCGTTGATATCATCAAATTAGCATAATATGAAGAACGATAATTAAGTTAGTCATGCGTTCGCGCTAGAGGTCATTGGGAACATTCTCCCCGCTCTTTAAAAACAAACGAAGCAGTAATCGCGTGGTGCATCCCCTGTTCAGTAACTTCAGCCCATACATCATACCGTGCATGTCCTATGTTGTGTCTTTTTTTTATTGTAATCCGTTTTGTGGACCTAATTAAATAAATAAACTAGTCTAACGGTTAAATAGACATTATGCCCGGTTACTGGAAGAGCAATGAAACACACTGATAATCTCATGACAAACATATATCAGTCAGTCAAGTCCCGCTATTTTGAGCTTTGATTACTCGCTTGTTACATCTTCTCAGTCTTTTAGAAACTGGGGGTTAGTTACAAAACATATTTTTCCAAAAATGGTCGATTGAGTCTGATAAACGGATGCTGACCGAGTTGTGAAGCCGTAACATGCCTGGCCCCGCGGGAGGCCGCGGTACCGGTACGAGAGAGTGAAGGACAAAACACTCGGCATGCTACGGGTGCAGGCTGACACAACTAACAGGCCCCCGATTCTTGCGCTATCGAGATCAGCTCCCTAGTCGAGATATCGGTTTTGATACCGCGTAAACCGTGAAAAACGATAACGATTTTTTTTTCGATCGAGAACGGGTCGAGATATCTCGTTTGGTCGTAAGGCTGGTCGTGAGAATAGCTTAGAGATTTCGGTATCTCAAAATCGATATTTCGACCATGGACATGATCTAGCTAGCGCGAGAATTGCTCCCCTGGGCCGGGAGTCGCACACAGGAATGGCATAGAGATAGCGAGGCGCTACAGCCGATTTTGGCCTGTCGACGGTACCGAGACGCGCTGCGGCTACAAACAATCCGGATAGCTACCTCCGCTATAGCTATACTGTGCTCTCACAACTCAGTCTGAAGATAACCCAAGTATCACCCCCCCCCCCCCCTGTCTCCAGGTGACGTCAGGCGGCGTGACGCGCCAGGTGGCGCGTGCGATGGAGGTGCTGCAAGCGAGCGGGCCCGGCTCGCGCATGCGCGTCATGCGTGCCGCTTACCACTCCACGTCGCAGCAGGGCGCGCCACTAGAGTCCTTCATGATGCACTCATCACGACGGGTATGTTTAGCTATGAGTATTTGAGGGTTAGGAAGGTTCCCAAGACGTTTCGGCGGCGATCGATGGAGGCAATTTAGGAGGTGTTAAAACCACTAAACTAAGAATCTATACAGACAACCTTATCTAATGGCTTTTGCGCGGTGGCCACAGGTTCTATTTTCAAACAGACAATTTTAATTTGTTTGATTAGTTTAGTTCGTGACGCCTCCCGAATCCCCAAATGGACAGACCCCAATCCAAGTAAAAATTACTCTACAATACATAAATAAATGTTGACATGATGACATGACATCAGCGACGCGGTTAATGAAATCCGCGTGCTTATGTACTTGCAGTGAAAGCGGGTCAGACAACGCTTTTGTCATATTTATTTATTGTTGATTGATAGCTGACCATATTTAGTCCAAAAGCATATCTACAATTACTTAGAATTGGTCTCAACAAATCAAATATTACCTTTTACAATTTATTGTTACATTACCGAGTCAATGCAATAAAGATTTATGTTGTCACTTTCAGGTGATATCATCAGGCTCTAGCCTGTTGCAGTCTCCGACGTTCATGGGCCACGCCAAGCCGCTGGAGATATCCTCCACACCGCTCGAGACCACGTCCGATCGGTTCTCGGAGTCAGAGAACTACAAGGTCACAGAACCCGACGACACAGACATCTCGGAACCTTCTAAGTGGAGGAGCACAAACGGAGACTCCGCGAGAATGCCCAGCGAAGAGTCGTCTTCCACAGACAACGCGAGCGTCATAGATCTAGACTCGAGGAATAAGCATACAGACTTGCTGAGGAAGTTTTCTTTCGACTCTGACAACAGCGATATACAGTCCAGGCAATCCAACAAATCTAGAGCCTCGACTAGAGCTTCACCTCTCCTCGACGCTCCGGCGACGCTCAGCACCCTCAAGTACAAGTCCTTGCTGAACGGCATCAGCGACAGCTGGACCGACAGACGGAAGAGCTACAGCTTCGAAGATACCTCCCCGCTTACCGAGACGATCATGCACAAGAACGATACACTAGCGATGGAATCATCGACGGATAGCGGCATTTGCAAGTCCACTGAGATTATGAATGATAACATAGACGAACGCACACAACAAAAGCATAGCACTAAAATAGAAACAGCGTATGAACGAGAAGAAACTTTCAAGGACTGGCTCGCCAAAAATAGACAGTACAAAGAGATGCCTCAGAGAAATAACAGAGAAAATTACATTAAAGAAGAACCACAAGAAGAAAATATTTCAGTGCGGTCTTCACGAAAAGTTTCTATAACATTGCCAATGGATGAGAAGTTTCAGTATATGGAGAATCATACGAATGGTGATGTCGATAGAAGAGTTAAAAGGGTGGACTTCTGTAAAACTGAACTGCATTTTGCTGCCGACTCTGGTAAAGTTAATATTATTGCTACCGATGAGAAACCACCCCCGTCCAATGATTTCAGAAGAAGAAAAAGTGCTTTCGTCCCAATAAAAAGCACGTTTGATAAACCTATCACTTTGTTTGGTGACCGACTCAACGATTTTCCCCAAGTCAACGAATTCGAAATAAACGAGACATGCGACATCAGTGAATCTGACGAGATTACGACTACCACAAGGAGTATTCTTAAAAATAAAATCCCGAAGCCCAAGCCATATCTCTTAGGAGAGAACATGAAACTTGGGCAAGACTTCGAGAAGACTGCAAGTCAAGGTATCAAAGAAGAATTCAAGGTTCCAACGGCGGTATCGCTAATCAATAGACAACTTCAACCTGAAGCAACAAGCTACATGCTGAAGGAAGACACAAATATCAGTACAAGTACAAGCATGTCCGGGGCAATACGAAATGGTAGGTAAATCTTCAAAGAAATAAACTTCATTCATCATTGTGCGAATAATAATTATATTAATTATTGATTATAACTATTTGATTTCAGGTTCAACATTCGACCTTGATGAGGATACCTCTAACATCAACAAGAAATTTCAAAGGTTGAACATCAACAGAAACTCTTTTCGAGGTCGAAAACAGATTGACGAAGTTATTGTAGAAAACAATACTAATTCCATAAAACAAAAGCTGCAGAATTTGCAAACTTCTCCGATACTCCAAAGAAACAGTAAAGCGAGACAGCTTCGAGAAAGTGAATTGACATACTTTGGCATCAACAGTGACCAGAAAACAAAAACTAAAGAAAATGCAAAGCATACAAACAAAACTAAAGAACTGATACACCCGTTACAAAATAAAACAACAGATGACTTGAGATCGGTTAAATTAATACAAAGAGTTTCAAATAGTGTTTGCAATAGCGAAGCGGAGTCTGACGATACGCCAGAATATCAAAATCTAGGCGTATTTACAGGTACTAAGACCAATTTTGCGCCAGTACCTGCTCCTAGAACGCTCACCAATGAAACTAATAACTACCTATCGGATGATACACTAGAGAAAAGCTTCAAGCAAAAAGTACATATCATAAAACCCGTAATTGAACAAAGCTACGAAGTGTCAGCAACAAATCGAACTGAGCATGATACTCGAAGATCTAGACACAGGAAACAAGATGTGTCACCAATGACGATCCAATCCAGAAGTATATCGGAACCTCCAAAGTACAGACACAGCGAATTGATGAGTGTGAATGCTAGTAAAGTGAACGACTACAATGAGACAAAACAAGATGTTGTTTCGACAACCAGGTAAGCCAAATCTAAATTAGCCTACCACAAAAGACAATTGCATAATCTGTTATAGTCTCGAGCTCCAAGGTCTAGTGGGTTTCACGTTTGCTTCTTACGCAGGAGATGCAAGTTCGAATCCTGTGCTGACCATGTGCAAATGAAATAATTAAAACCTGCACTTATCAAGCGGTGAAGGAGTATGGCTCAATATTACTTGCATCTCTTGGTAACGAACGGCCTGCCCCCCAGTGCCCCCTCGATGGTAAAATTGATGAGCTGTATTTATTAATTTTAGTTATGTTTTTTTTTTTATTTCAGGCCCAGAAACAATAATGAATTCATTGAGGAAAATTCACTCAAAAAGCCAAGCAGACGAAAAATCAAAACCTCAGAGCCACTGGAAGAGGAAGTACCTTTGTACGTAAATATTGATGACGATAACCTCAACAAGTCACGAAGCCTTAAGAAAGCTGAGAAATCACCTATCATGATAAACAGTACGCAGAGAAAGTCATTTTCGGAAAAGAGAGGAGCAGCATCAAAAGCCATTCCGATCAGGGAGAATGGATTTGAATGTAAATCAGACTCCTTGAATTCGAAAACACATAAACATTCTGTTGGTAAACGTAGGGAAAGCTACGAAAATGACGAGGAAATGTCTCAGAAAAGGGAATCGCGTCAAAGAGGCAGTAAACGAAATGAAATTAGTTCTTCTAGCGTAAAACCAGATACAGAGGTTTTCCCGATAACGGAAAAAAATACATCGGGTGAAATAGAAGCTAACCATAGAACTAGATCATCACAGAGGCATTCCACTAAAGAGTTGTCCAAGAAAACTCAAGAAGAAAAGTATGATTCATATGGAAAACAATCTAATGAGAAAAAAAAACAAAACGCAAAGCACGAACAAAAGTCACAATCGACTCGACGAGAGAGAAGTGCGTCAAGAGATAAATTAGATGCAAGGGCAGAAAATGTCAAGGCATCTACTAACAGCCAATACAAAAAATCTAAGAAAATATACAACGGCGAGAGTGAAACAAGCGCAGACAAGCACTCACGAAGTGACTATGTTATAAACTACCATGACAAAGACGGCACCGTATCTTCCATTTGTAAAGTTAATCCCGGAACATCTAAACGAAAGATCGTCCATCCAGAAAAAATAGTAGAGATCAAATCCAAAACAAAGTCTGCAGACAAAAAAGATAAGAAATCTCTGCGTAAGTAAGCTGCATGCCCATGCAAACATACTAACAAAATAATACCAATCGCAAATTAAAATAGAGTAAACGTCTTTCAGTGCAGTACCACGATCACTGGACTCATAGTGGAATGAAATACGATGTTACATATCGGAAGAAAAAAGTGATGCAGAGAACTTGTGCGATATTGTAACCCTTCAAAACACACTCCCGTCTTAATAGAAGAACATAGCTAGCTAGCTAGTTAAAATAGATTAAGGATGATCTCAAGTTCAATTCCTAAAATATGAGTATTCTTGTGCATTCTAATTTATAATTATAAATAAGTGTTAAAATAACAATAAACGCCGATTAACAGAGAATTTGTTTAATTGAAAATATCATACCTAAGGACAGACTTCAGTAAATGCACCTAGACAGTGACCAGTGGATCCCGGTCTCGAGTGCTGACCAGGACCTCGACCTTGTCATCCAGCCTGGACCGCAGTTGAGGTGAGAACACCTTCAGAAAGCCCCTCTCAGAGTCCGAGTGGTTGGTCAGAATGACGGAGGAGCCCTTCTGTGCTGCGTCCAAAATGTCGTGGTGGAGCATTTCTCCTGAAAACGGGAATCAGCTTTAGGGTATCCTCGAGGTCGTTTCTATAATTTTATCTTTTCTTATGAAAGTATTTCAATGAAATCGAACTAAAAACGCAGTTTTATTCGACCTAATGAGGCGTCCACACTACTCGACGAGTCGCGTGGCGAGTGACGGGGGAAGGAAGGAGGCAGGGAAGTGGTGTGGACACGTTCATCGTCCTGGTCCTCGTCCTTGCACTGTCACCTGTCGGCTTTTTGGCGCGATTCAAAGGAAAAGGACCCTTGTTACCTAGTGCGGAGCATTGGATTACGTGTGGACGCGCATCTATACTTCGCGAATATTTACGAGGCGCTATTCAAAGGAAAAGGACTCTTGTTACCTAGTGCGGAGCGTTGGATTACGGGTGGACGCGCATCAATACTTCGTGAATATTTACGAAATATTCGCGAAGTAGAGAAATGCGCGTCCACACCACTCCGCGAGTACTCGCGGCAGGACGAGGACGAGTAGCAGCACGAGTAGCAGGACGAGGAGCTGAGTGTGGACGCCCTATAAGAGATACTAACCTTATATGGCCAACGTACTCTCGCGTGAGAAAAATCATACATTGCGTTTTTCAAACTAAAGTCTTCACAGAATAAAAGGCCCGATTTGACAGTTCACGCCCATGAAGTTTTAACCCCTAACGCGTAGGTAATAGAAGCGGTTTTCCTAGGTGCAACTTGTACGCTTTGCTTGTACGCAACAGTTGGCTTTTATTACCTACGCGTTAGGGGTTAAAACTTCATGGACGTGAACTGTCAAAACGGGCCTTTTATTTTGTGGAGACTGCCAATATCAGCTCCATGCATTCAGCAAAGAGTTTACCGCGCCGGTTAAATAGCAAATGAGTCCACGTATAAATAGTCCTGTTACCTGTGAGATACAAGCCAGCCCTCACGCCCTTCAGCACCGACGCCCCCGACCCCGCGCAAAGGGCTACCGTCTCCACCAGGTCGCCCATCGACTTCCCCCTGGCGACCGCGACGCGCACGCGCGGCAGACCCGTCAGCTTCTTCACTCTGGCCACAGCATCGGACAGGCTGATCGGTTGCTGCAAATTGAGGAGCCTGGAAAGGGCAATTATACCCTTATTATTATAGAGACGAAATAAATTGACAACATCAAACGTCACTTCTTGAAATAATTGTTATGTTCAGTTTGATAGTGATGTTCTTATTCATTCTAAATAGTATGAAAATGAATAGAGTAATTCTTTACAATCAGGATTTGAAATAAATATTTGTCACAATTTAATATGACCTTGAAAGCATTTCGCTTTTTCCCATTTGAGGTGACAGAAGCAAATTGTGCCTACTTTTTGTGAGTTAATTCTATTGCAAATGCTTAACTTTTCTTACTTTTTATTTGCAAATAAAGGAGTGGGGCGCGTCATTTCAGTTTGAACAAGCTATGCGCACTACTAGCTTGCTTATCATTTCTATCAATATCATTCTATATCGAGACGTTAGAATGAACTAATTCATTCTTGACCCCATCACTATTTATGTTCTACCAAAAAGCGGTAACATCGGAACTGTCATTTTACTTCGTTAATATAATAATTAGGGTATAGTGGTAAGATGGGTCGCAATGACGGAAGGTTGGCAAGCAACACAGAAACTCGTACTACCAGCTCGTCCAGCGACCAGCAAAGACCAAGATATTTTGTTCTGCTTTCATTTTACATAGGTTTTGAACTTTATCTCGATGTGGGTAGGTTGAAAATCGTGGGCCGTGGACTTTGGAACCACGATTGTGTATACGGAATTTCGACCTGGACTTAATATAACATAGCGTCACGCCTTTTTCCATACGGGGTGGGCAGAGGCACATAAAAGCAACGGACCTACCAGAAACGAGGTTCAAAAACTATGTCAAAAACGGTCTATTAAAGAAGTCTTATTACAGTGTAAAAGAAAATTTAGATGACAAAACTGTGTGGTCTTTACCATCTCAGCGCACAGAAATCCAAAGAGGGGCGATAGATTGAGTCAGTACGTCTCTCTTCGGTGTATTTCCTTAGACTTAAGTAGAAATACATAAAATTGTATTTTTTAAGGCCCTCACATATTTTAAAAGAGGTACGGGGTAGTTTCTTGCCCTTCTTTGCTCCATCCCTAAGCCCACAACTTCCGAACGGGCGGTAGTATACAAAAATATTAATAGATATTAATAGATATTATATTGACGTTGAATAAGCAATTTTATAGTCAATAAAAAGAATTGACTTTGTCCTTTGACTTTTGACATATCAGAATTATCGATATATCTCAATAGTTTTTTGAGCTAAAGGAATGGAGATCGATAAATCCTTTGAAAATAAGGATCAATATCGAACGAGTTGTTCGAGTGCACTTCGTTAAGGCAGTGTTGTACTAGGTACCTACGAGTAGAAAAACACAAAATAGCGTTACGGCTTTTTCCATACAGGTTAGCAGACACAATTGTGCCCACTTAAAGAAAAAAATATATGAGTAAAGTAATACATAGTTAAATGGCCATGTGGAACAATCGTACCGTACAATCGCGGCATACAGTGTGGTAGTATAACTAGTATAGTTAATGGAGTGGTACCTCCCAGCCCCAACATCCGGTTCCGCTCCCGGCATCAGAGGCGCGGAATTCGCCACAGGGAACGCGGAGGCCAGCCAGTCATTGACCCCGCCCTGCACGGAGTCCCAGCTGGTATGCGGGGAGTATAGAGCAATGCGGTTCTCTAACAAGAAGCCCACGATGCGCTCTTTCCAGGCACTGAAAAATAAACGTAGATAGGTCTTATAGGTCCGAGTCTTTATAGATGATTCAAAAGCCGCCTCTAAATATAATTTCTTAGACCCAGAAAAGGTACCGCCACGTTTTCAATTAAAACATATCCGTAATAAGTAAATGGATTATCACCATACGTGCGTATAGATTCGCGACCATGACACCCAGATAAGTAACCTAACTCTTTATTAATCTGTGCATTAGCATATCTATCTGGAGATGAATTCCAAACTCCACCGTCGTCGTCGTTTCTAGACTAATCAGTTGGAGGCATATTGTTTGACGTAGTGGGGGAACTCTCCTGCTCTCTCTATCACTACTAAAGGGACGCCTTTATCTCGCTTGCACAGTCAAGGTCATGGGTTATATTATATGCAGCGCAGTGTAGTATGGTTTGGCAGAAAAGAGTGGTTACTGGTTATCTTCGAGTAACTACTGTACTTATTATAGGGTTGTTTGCATAGCTTACCTTCTTGTTACCGATTTCATAGGAGCAAATATCGGGGGATGGTAGGACACAATCATCTCACAACCGTTCTCATTGGCCTCCAAAGCAACATCTTCTGTGAGATCGTTAGTCAGTAGTATTTTTGTTATATTCCTGAAAGTACAGAAGCCTTTCTTATACTTATCACCCACAGACCATGGAAATAGGGGGGATGCAGGCCATAGATCTTAAAGTGCATATTTTTGACATCATTGGCCGAACCTACGTTGTTGGGGCGGTAAAATTATGTAGATCACCAATAAATCGACTTACCTATGTGTGTATGGCTCAACTAACAGTCCAGTATTGTCCCAGCTCTCAGCAAGCCGCTTGGGTGCAAACTCCTCAAGAGCTGCCACCACTTTGGTCAGACCGGCGCCTACTGCTTCTCCAGACATTGCAATTGGACTTGTGGCAGATGAAGCAAGTCTTTTGATTGTGTTACCAAACAGTTGCCTTCCAAGTTTCAATAACATCAGTCAGACCAAAACTGTAAATGACACTTGTATGAATAGTTGTGCAAACAGAGTTGTTATTGCCAGCATATTTTAATAAGTAGTTTCATTGATACTTACCAATAGTTTACTTGTTTTATCTAAAATTATCTACACATTACACATGTAACATCAGCAAAAATATGTGTATCCAATAGTATCCAAATGAGGAGATTGAACATTAATACAGTCTTTTGCTGATAGTACATTCAAAAGAAATACTATTCAACAAAATTTATTGTGTATTTATTGTTTAAAATACACTTGTAAATTATATTATAACAACATACCATATTCTTAAATAATAAAACAACATGATTATTGTTCTGTTCTGTACAACTAGTCTCACATTCTAGCCTATCTTATGTTCTACCCTGAGTACCCATCATTCTACCACTTTCCAAATTTTTATTTCTCCATCATCACTACAAGACAACAGCTCCTGGTTGCCGTTTGGATTCCATGCCACACAGTTCACATCCTGTGCATGGGCATCCAACTTCGTACAAATAAGTTCGAATGTTGGTGCATTTGGGTCTGAGTCATCTGTTTCTTTGAATATCCTGATTATGTCGTCACCAGATGCTGTTGCTATCAGTCCAGTCTTGTGGCACCAGGTTATGTCATAGATGCATCTGTTGTGATAGCCTGACAGTGTGCAGACACACTTCCATATTGACTCCCTGTCTGAAACCGTCACTCCTTCCTGGTTGCCCGGTTCATACTCCTTCCATATTTTGACAGTTCTATCATCGCTACAAGTGGCAAGTCTGTGTCCAGTTTTGTCAAAGGTCAAGCTCCACACAGTGGACTCGTGGGACTGAAGAGTGGCCACACACGTCCAGTCATTGTCTGTAGGATCCTCCTTATACAACTTGACATTATTATCATATGATGCTGAGGCCAATATGTCCAATGTTGGATGCCAGGCGACCTACAACATATTTTGCTACATTAACACAAGAATAACTAAGTTATAGGGATTTTGCATTGTTGCATTAATCAATACATACTTTTTTCACATCTTGGTTATGTGCATTGAGTACAGCTGCACATTCATATTCGTCATCCCCAGCCACTTCCCACACCCATACGGACTTGTCACGGCCACATGTTGCTAGCAACTGGCCGGAGGCTGACCATGCCACACTCTTAACTTCATTCTCGTGACCTTCCAGAGTAGCATTACATTCAAACTGACCTACAGAATTAACAGAATGTTAAAGATAAATATCAAAAATTGTCAATGGAGAGATAATTACTTTGAAATACAAGGATATTATTTTGTACCAACCACTTTTCTTGTCCCATATAGCAGTAGTGGCATCAAAACTTCCAGAAGCCAGGAAGTTCCCACATGGTGACCATGAAACTTGTCTGATGGTGCGTTGGTGACCATCAACTAACACTGCTTTGACAGCCCATTCTTCACCTTCCTTATTCCATAACTTTATTGTCTTATCTTCCCCACATGAACTAAATATGTTCCCGAGTGGATGCCATGCCACATTCCAGACAATTCCTCGGTGTCCAGTAACTTTTTGGCAAAGCTCTAGTTTCGTCATACTGGATGTCCTATGTAGACAGTTTCAAAATCAGTACATACCAAAGTTGTTTTATTATCTAAAAAATATCCTTTAGGTATGTATAAATAACAGATAGAATAGAAGAAGAAACTAATAAGTATTACGTTTATTGTCAGTGTCTTCTCAATTATTTGTGTACAATAAATAAATTATGATTTTATGCTGGCAATAACTTCGATGTCTTTGTACAGGATTTTAGATTCAAGAGTACATAAAGGGTGTAAATTGAGGTTATGTGTTGATGAAAGTGTCGCATACCTTTAGATTTTATTCGTCAGATTGTGTTGAATATCACAAAGGCACAAAGGTTTTCTGTGGAAGTAATGGAAACAGATATCTGGCTGAGTGAGGGTATATCGTCCTTCCTGTATGTTTGTTCACACAAATTGATTGAACAAGAAAAGGAGTTTTTGAGGAGAGTTTCGGAGAGATTATTTTGACATTTGTCATGTCATCATGTCATGTCAATAGTGGTGGTCGTTATTACGACAACAGATAATATAATGCGTTATTTGTGCGCAACGAGCAACACTGTTGTCGAAAACTCAAGCATCCTGTTATCCTGTTGTCGTTAGTTATCGTTGCGTTTTACATTGTTGAAGTCGCGCGCTGTTGGTGACTTTGCTGCTGTTCTCAATAATGATTAGCCAATGACGCGACGCCGCCGCCGCCGCCGTCCGGCCGTCTGACCAATGGGGGGTGGGGTGCGTGCGCTCTGTTGCGTATGATAATGTTTTTTAGTTGATAAAGTGACTATGATGTTTATAAATGGGAATAACTGTGTGTAAATAGAATAACAAAAATTGTAAATTTAAAAATGTATATCTAAAAAAATGTAAATAAGATCAATGAACTACTAAATACGCCGCCGGTATTACCATAATTCCAAAGTGTTTCCGGATAATCGATTATCAATTAATCGATTAGTAGGTACCTAAATAATCTAACTAATCGATTTGTTATCGATTCAATCGATATAATCGGTTAAATCCATACTATCGATTCTTATACTTGTACCAAAAATTCGATTATAATCGATTAGTCGATTATAATTACTGTCTCTGATGATTAAATCGATTATATCGATAGTATCGATGGTGAGAAGCAAAACAATATAATCGATAAAATCGATAGTATCGACACAATCGATTAAATCGAGGTATCGGTTTAGAATATATTGTTACGTTACAGATTACACAAAAATATAATCTAAACGATACCTCGATTTAATCAATTGTGTCGATAGTATCGATTCTATCGTATTGCTTCTCACCATCGATACTATCGATATAATCGATTTAATTATCAGAAACAGCAATTACAATCGAATAATCGATTATAATCGATTTTATTGGTACAAGTATAAGAATCGATAGTATCGATACAGTCGATTATATCGATAAAATCGATGCCAGATCGATTTGTTAGATTTTTTATATGTACTTAGGAGAATCGATTAATAATCGATATACCATCGATTATCCGGCAACACTCCAAATAATCAGTCTATAATTCATTCAAACAACTAGTTTCTCAAATATATTAAAATTTACGAATACGAAGTATTGACAATAATTTTGACAGTCCTATGCCTGTTTAAAGTATGAAGGGAAGAACTGATAATGAGCAAGAACATAATGATATTGTCAATCTGCGATTCATTCAATTATCGTTTTACCAAACAGCAATATAACAGGATAACAGGATAACAGTTTACGACAACAGTTATTTTGAAATAACACAACAGTGTTGTTCGTTATTGCAAAACAGCCGTTATTGCCACCACTACATGTCAATCAGTTACTGGGGTGTGTTCAGTAACTTCGCACCGAGTGTGATTGTCGTCGGGCGAAAGTCTAGTTACTGAACGGCCCGATGTGACTATCTCTTGGAGGAATGAAATATTATGGAGAGGCAGTATTATTGGAGAGAAAGGAGGATGACACTGTCGACTGAACTGGCCACCAAGCCAGTTAGGAAATAATACAAGTGTAGGTATTTGATTTGAATGATATTCTAGCGAGTGACTAGAGTCTAGATGTCATCACCATTGTTCTGTATTTGTTTGTTGGTAAAACATGTCAGTGAAAATAAAATTATTTGTCCTGATGTAACAGTTTATATTTCTGAGTAGATTTGCAGCAATTGGTAGCTCCCGGGTAGAACACGGGAACTCCAATAGGTCATGGGCCTGCAGTAAATTTAAACGAAACAGACAGAGCTGTCAAAACTGTTTCGAGATCGAGCTGAATATTAGTTCTGGAGATTGAACTAGAGAAGAGCAGTCATCTCACGGAACAAACAACAAGATGAGTACCAGTAGTAGTAACATACTGACAATCCAGAAACTTGAAGGAAGTTCCAACTATTCAACATGGAAATTTCTGATGGAAATGTCACTAGTACATGATGATCTATGGGGCTATGTACAAACCACACCAGCTACCACGGATGTAGAGGCAACGAAGAAAGATCAGAAAGCTCGCGCTAAGATCTGCCTCACGATTAGCACTGATTTGCTAGTACATGTCAGACAGGCCAGTACTGCCAAAGAGGTCTGGCAAGCTTTAGAAATGAGCTGCCAAGACAAAGGCATAGTTAATAGGTGTAGACTACTGGGTAACCTTGTGAGTCTGAGGCTAGATCAATTTAAGAGTATCACTGAGTACGTGAATACTATCCTTAAAGTAGCTCAACAACTAAGAGACATCGGCAAGGATCTTGATGATGAATTACTGGCAGCACTTATGCTCCAAGGGCTAAGCGAAGAGTATGCACCCTTGAAGATGACGATAGAGAATGCCAACATCACACTTACGTCTAACTACGTAAAAACAAAACTGCTTCAACTGGATAGTCCTGTACCGTCGACATCCAATGAGAATGCGTTGATTGCTAAAGGTAGAGAAAACCGTTCAAGATTCAAAACGAACAATAAAGGCAACAACAAGAGTGCGAAGCAGAAGAAAGAGATAAAATGTTTTATATGTGGAGGACTACATAAAGCGATGATTTGTCCGAAAAATCCCAATGCAAACAAGGATAATAAAGGATCTACATTTCTTGCTTATAGTGCCATCAAGAGAAACAACGATGAATGGATTGTGGACTCAGGAGCGTCCTCGATCATGACGAACCGCAAGGACTGGCTAGCCAACTATAGAGACTTTAAGAGTTCTCAAGAGATTAGTGTAGCTAATGGCCAGAAGTTGTATGCGCAAGGTTCAGGTGATGTCGTGAATGATGGAAGTATGCAATTTGGTGTACGAGAGGTAAAGTATGTACCAGGATTGTGTGCGAATTTATTGAGTGTGGATACACTGGTGAGTAGAAACTTTGTTGTTGTATTTTCGGAGAAAGGGTGTGACATATATGACAAGAGTGAATGTTGTATAAAAGGAGAAGCGAGTTACAACTGTAAAAGTGAGAATGGAGTCTATAAATTTAAACCCATTGTTACAGAACCTAACTCAGCCTTTACAGTCTCCAACCCAGATGATGACGAGCTTTGGCATAAGAGACTGGCACATCTCGGATTACCGAATTTGAAGCGCCTGAGAGACGGTATGGCAACAGGAGTAAGTTTCAATAACCAGGATAAACTACAATGTGAGCCATGTTTAAAAGGTAAGCAAACACGAACTCCTTTTAACAAGAAGAGCACATCTAGAGCAAGTGAGGCTCTAGAACTTATACACTCGGACGTATGCGGTCCAATGAGTATCGAGTCACATGGCGGCATGAGATATTTTCTTTTGTTTATTGACGATAAAACGAGGTACACCTTTATTTATTTTCTGCGGAAAAAGAGTGAAGTTTTTTCAAAGATTGTTGAATTCAAGTTGCTAGTAGAGAATCAAACTAACAAAAAGATCAAGAAGTTTCGATCTGACAATGGAAAAGAATTCGTGAATAAAGAGGTTAGTCAGTTATTCAAAGAAAATGGAATTGTTCATCAACTAACTATTGAATACTGCCCCGAACAGAACTCAGTAGCGGAACGGAGTAATCGTACACTAGTTGAGAAAAGCATCTGCTTATTGGAAGAAGCAGGCATGAACAGAATGTATTGGGCAGAAGCTGCCAATACTGCTGTTTATTTGAAAAACCGTTCACCTACAAAAGCGTTGAGGGTGACACCATATGAAGCTTGGACAGGAGTAAAACCGAACCTAAGCCACGTGAGAGTTTTTGGCTGTAGAGCGTTTATGCATATTGAGAAAGCCAAACGCAAGAAGCTTGATGCGAGGAGCAAGGAGATGATCTTCGTAGGATATTGCTCAGAATCCAAAGGATATAGGCTTTGTGATCCGGTGACACATAAGCTTCAGAAGTCAAGAGATGTGACATTTTTTGAGAATCAGTTCTACAATAAAAGAGAAGCTTCAGTTCCAAGAGAGACTATCTTACCAGAATTGTTGAATGTAGAGACACAGCACAATGGAAGGCAGCAGGAACAGACACTTGAGCTGGTAAATGAACCAGAAGCGGTCAATATTGATGTGAACAATGAAGAATTGTTCGTAGAAGAAGATGAACATGATTGCGTTGAAAGGGTAGAGTCACCCGAGGTTGTTAAAATTCAGGATGAACTGCAACCAGAGAGCAGTATTCACGATGAACTGCAACCAGAGAGCAGCAGGAGATATCCTCTACGCGAGAGAACGCTAAAGAGATATGATGAGTACTATCTGTATGAAGCCACAGAAGAACGCACTTTTCAAGATCCAACTACTGTTGAAGAAGCACTCAGCAGACATGATAGAGATAAATGGCAAGAGGCCATTGATGCTGAACTTAATGCCTTGGAGAAGAATGGCACGTGGATCTTAGTCAAGAATATGGATTCCCACCATAACATAGTTGATTCCAAATGGATTTTTAAAATCAAACAGGAACCGGGGGGGAAGGAAAGATATAAAGCTAGACTAGTAGCTCGCGGCTTTACACAGAAACACGGACTTGATTACACAGAGACGTTTGCTCCCGTGATACGACATAGCACACTGAGACTTCTATTTGCTATTGCGGTTGAGAATGATCTAATAATTGATCAAATGGATGTAGTTACAGCATTCTTGAATGGAGATTTAAGGGAGAAAGTTTACATGAAGCAACCTAAACTTTGTGAAGAGAAAGGCAAAGAAGATCATGTATGCTTACTCAAGAAAGCGCTGTATGGTCTCAAACAAGCACCAAGAGAATGGAATAAAAAACTTCATGATGCATTGATTGAGTTGAAGTTCACAAGGTCTGCCAACGAACCATGTGTTTATTTCAGAAAACGAGGCAAACAGATAATTTACATTGCAGTCTATGTAGATGATATCTTGATCTTCTATGACAATGCAGCTGAGAAAGATATTGTCAAGAAAGAATTGAAAAGTAAATTTGAGATGAAGGATTTGGGGAAAGTAGATAGCTTTCTAGGAATGAAGATTCGCCAAGAAGGAAACAAGCTTACTGTTGATCAAAGCGAATACGTTCAGAAAATTTTGGAAGAGTTCGGAATGTCTGAATGTAAGACAGTGAGAACACCGCTTGAAACTGGTAGAAAGTTGGAGAAACCCAGTGATGCAAATCTCATCCCACCCAAAGATGTTCCTTACCAAAAGTTGATAGGTTCACTTATGTACCTAGCTGTTTGCTCAAGACCTGATATTAGTCATGCAGTGGCATATCTAAGCCAATTCAACAGTTGTTACACAATTGAACACTGGAACGCAGCAAAGAGATTGCTGAGATACCTAAAGGGGACAGCTGACTACAGTTTGAACTTTGAGAAGACAGGAAGTTGTCTGACTGGATACGTAGACGCTGATCATGCTGGAGATATCAGTGATAGGAAATCTTTCTCAGGTTACGTATTCCTTCTAGGAGGAGCTCCTATATCATGGGAAAGCAAGAAGCAGCGTACTGTGGCCCTATCCAGTGCAGAGGCTGAATATGTTGCGATGTCTGAGGCAAGTAGAGAGTCGACGTTCCTCAAGCGACTTATGGAGGAGCTTACTGGAAAGGAATGTGGTGCCATCAAGCTGTATAGTGACAGTCAGTCAGCTATTCAGATTGCGAAGAATCCCGTTCATCATCAACGAACGAAACACATAGATGTGAGATGTCATTATATCAGAGAGGCATTGAGCAGTCACATTGTGAAAGTGGAGTACCTGCAGACTGAGAAGATGACTGCGGACATTTTCACAAAAGCGCTACCGCGAGGTAAACATGAGTTCTGTGTGAAAGAAATGAACTCATATGTCTGATGGATGGCAGTGTGATAGAGTGCTATGTGAGGATGAATGTTCTGGTTTGATTTTATGGATTGTGATGATGGATCATGATGAGAGGCTGTTGAGGACAGTCCAGTCTTCCATTGAGGAGGAGTATTGGAGAGAAAGGAGGATGACACTGTCGACTGAACTGGCCACCAAGCCAGTTAGGAAATAATACAAGTGTAGGTATTTGATTTGAATGATATTCTAGCGAGTGACTAGAGTCTAGATGTCATCACCATTGTTCTGTATTTGTTTGTTGGTAAAACATGTCAGTGAAAATAAAATTATTTGTCCTGATGTAACAGTTTATATTTCTGAGTAGATTTGCAGCAATTGGTAGCTCCCGGGTAGAACACGGGAACTCCAATAAGTATCTAATCGGTCTCCAATGCGTGCATACTAATTAGTGTATTTATAGACGATATCAAAATATGGGAACCGTCGGAAATCAGTAGTTTTAGAGTTATATTTTTAATAATCGCCATTTCAAGCATTCGGGACACGTGGAAATGTGGGAGTATTAGGGTGGGAGAAGACAAAAATGGCTTATTTTATATCGAAAAAGCTGTTGAAAGTTCACTGACCTCGAGGTCAAGAAAAACCGTCTCATGTGCATGAGCTTTTACTCACTAAACCGGTGCCGGTGCCGGGCCGGGGCGTGTTAAAAAACGGCAATTTCCCTAACAATTTATGAAAAAAACAGAGTCGTACGTATCGCCACACTGTCAAACATAGTGAGTGGTAGTAGTCATGACATGAACCATTTATACATCAGAGTGTGTAATGAGTTTGAAAATGGAACGATTTCTAGTTTTCTTTGCCCGGCTTCGGAAACGCGAACTTTCACGGACTCTTTTGACAGCAGCAAAACCTCTTTCCTGAGCTATGATGATGTAAAGAAATAATGAAGTATGAAATTATGGTAAGTACGATGCTTGAGCCGGAAGGTGGCCAATTGGCCATGGGAACTCAAAACTCAAAACTCAAAACTCAAAACGTTTATTGCGACATAATTAACTCTGTTACCAAACGGCGCAATCCTATTGTGTTTGGGCTTATTTGATTTGTCTTGATAAGTAATTTGATCCTAGAATATTTTTTATGACGTGAAGCTGATCTGATGCTGGAGCCGGAAGGTGGCCATGGGAACTCTGTTACCAAACGACGCAACCCTATCGTGTTTGAGCTCATTTGATTCGTCTTGACAAAGACTCTTATTCTAGATAAAATGTTTTGTCCTGTCATGGTAAAGACTAAAAAGTTAAAAATAAATAAAAAGTAAAAAAACATTTTTAAATAAAGATTTTATATCATTCCCTAAAATAAGAAAATTTGCTTTTAATTTATTACAATTATAAGCACTGCATTGCACTGTTGAAAAGTTTCAAAACTTTGTTTACAAAAAACTAGATACAATTTGATAGTTTCCGTCAAATTTTAGGGTATCGTCCCAGATGCGCCACCTAGCGTGATAAATTAGCAGTTTTGCGCTTCATTATGTATGAATGACCGATGCACATAATAAATAAAGAATTAGTGATAATTTTGATTAAAGATGACGTATAAATATAGAAAATTAGAGTAAGTAACACTATTACTTGATTAGGTACTAGTTTTATTTAAATAAATTGTACAAATAAAAAATAATTGGGCAACACTTTATTCCTAAATAATATATTTTGGTATAAATACGTAAAACTTATCACTATTTAACGATTACGTCTTGATAATTCCAGTGAAATTATGGTTTCTGCCCTGTAACTGGATATTTATTTGGGCATAAATTCGTTTTTGCCCTATTTGCCCAGTTTATGCCCTTTCCGCCCAGTTGGGTTTAAACCCTCTGCCCATCTCTAGACACGATTGATCGAACAGGATCGATCGATAATGGTGCTCTGTGGCGTGGTAATTTAAAAAATAAATGTAAAAATGTCACGGAGACCCGGAGACGGAGAGCCGGATGAGCGTTTTGTTTATTTGTGGCATGTGCGAATTTATTTGATTTCAGTTCAGAGTTGGCGGAATATACTAAAATCTATAATGGGTGAACATAACAATATCGTTGCGCCTCATCTCAATGCTGAAGTCTACCGAAACGATACAAAAATTTCCAATACTATGTCATATTTGGATTATATTCGCATCCATGCAGGTAAATTATCAGTTTATCTTGGTATTTATCCCTCGAAGCTACTTATTTTGCACTACGTACTTTGTAGGTGTGCTTTGTCCAAGCCATCATTGTAAGCAAGCAAGCAACTTAACTTTAGAACTCAGCCTAAACACATCTCTCCATTTTACAGACGGTACAACGCTCATAGGCTGTTCGGAACTTACCGGACGCTACTGGAATGGTGGTGCCCGCATTTATAAGTCTGTGAGAGAATCTAACACTATAGTAAGAGATGCTAAAGTGAGCGTCTCTCTAAACAGTGGTACAGCTGATGGATGCTTCATACAGAATTCTGATAAGGTAAATATCCTTTTTGTTTCCCATGTATGGTCTACTAATTTCTGTTTTTTCTTTAGTTTGTGTCTTGTCAGTACCTACTATATAATTTTTCTTTAGTTTGTGTCTTGTCAGTACCTACTATATAAAGCTTGATGTTCTGGTGAATATGACATGACTTATTGTTAGAACTATGATATAAACTTTCATCTTATTTATTTTATCCATATAATGTCTAGATAAACCTTTATAAGGTAACTTAACTTACCCTTTCTTTTTATCAGGTACTGCTTGGTGAAGACAGTGGATCACTCAGTGTGTGGGGTCGTGGAGACAATGTCTGGGCTCAATGGGAGGAACAAATCATTGTATCTGAACATGATGATGGAATCCTATCCATTGAATGTCTCGATCCAGCAAAGAAGTATGTCACTGTCGGAGCAGATGCTAATATTAAGGTTTGAATTGTTCATTTTGTTCCAGTTTTGTTATTGAACTTAAATCCCTTTCCTGCTGCATATGATATAATAAAATAAGTTATGTGGATGGTATCATAGTAGGTTCGATGGTAACTATTTGATGTTAAAAGTGACTTTGGTTTCCAGGTTTGGGACATTGAAGAGTTAATTTGCGAGACCAGCTACAATGCTGCACACAGCATGATGATCACAGGAGTGGCAGTGAAGCCAGAATCCAGCTCCACTTTCGCTACCTGCTCAATAGACCGACACCTTACCTTGTGGGATACAGGTTCCAAGGGTCTAGTTAAAGGTTTGTAAAACTAAATTCACTAATTTCGTTTATGTACCAAGGAATTTTAAATGTGAGCAAAATAAAGAATATTAATATGAACAACCAACTTACATAACCTATCTTCATCTCAGATTGATTAACTTCCAGATCTCGCCACTCTTTCCTGTGGTCTCCGCTGCCTCTCCTGGCTGGACTCGCACAGACTTCTCATCGGAGATGAAGCTGGCGCATTGAATGTTGTCGACATCCGGGGTGAGGCAACCCCGCGAGAGCTAACGATCCACCCAGCACCGATACACAGGATACAAAAGCAACCAGAGTAAGTTTGATAGATCTTGCTTTACACTATAAAATACATTTGAAATTCGGCATTAGGGAGTAAGGGATCTATAAGGCTATTCAGGTTAGTAAAACTATAGCCGAGTCAACTAAACCATCGCATGGCTGTACATTGGAAGTGAGTTCAGTTTGTAGGCAATAGGCTTGCATCCAAGGTGATCCAATCTAGGAACAAATCATAAGTTGAAGCATTATGTACAAAATGGCTTGACATTCTCAGAATTGTATATTTCCATTAGATATATTTCATGAAGTCATTTTTGTGCAAAAAAAGACGGCATTTGATGGCACTTTTACATGACGTCACTCTGTGGTTATTTCATAGAACTCAGGAACAAAAGTTCCGTTTTGACAGTTTATAAAAAGTATCTATTTTGACTTGACAGGTCGCAAGCCTATTATACAAATGAACAGTTTCTTCTGGTGATAGATGATACAAAAAACTATCTTCCTAATGATGATTGATCGTAACTATCGGCCAAAGTCCCTTTGCAAATTCTAACTAGAAAAAATCTTGTTTCAGAAGCAACAAAGTCGCCGTCTGCTGTGATAATAGAATAGTGACCGTTTATGACGTAAGTGACGATAACATTTTGCAAGTTTCATACAAAGACTGCAGCATGCACGACAACTCTGTGCGAGGCCTGGCCTGGGACCCTTCAGACAGAAACACTCTACATACAGTAGGCTGGGACGGTACTTTACGAACGCATGTGATGCAAAATTAGGATAACCGTAAATGACGATTATATTGATGATTGTTGATTAATTTGATTGTTTCATTATCAAATCATTTAATAATAGCCAAAAATACAAAACAGTATCTTCTCTGACATGTGGATGTGGCAGAATCTCATTTCAAACCCAATTTAAAAAGCGCCAATACTCTAAGGGCGATGGTGGTGGCAATTCAGTGCGGTTGTGTTGGGAGTACCGTAGTTCAGTGGGACGCACAGCCGCACAGGCTTCAGTCTCTTAAAATGCGATAAGTCACCAGCATCTTGTTACCACCCACTGCTGGAGTGGGCTCTAACAACCCCAAGACCCAGGAATAAGCCGCTCCTTTTTGTGCCAACTTATCCCGGTGTGCTGGTGTGGTGTGCTGTCCCCATCGATGAAGTCTGTGGCTGTGCCAATCGAATCTAGGTTTTCCTTGCGATCTTGGTCATGTCAAATGAAACTTACCACTAAAGAAATGAAACAGCGGCATCGAATGCTCAAAGGACAAGTACAGCTTTATTGAACAGTGGTAATGTAGTGCGGTAGTCACAGGGGGCGGGGGGGTTAGTGCGGCTGCGGCGAGGGGGCGCGGCGCTCGGGGGAGGCGCAGGGGGTGGAGCCGCGCCGCGAGCCCGGCGCCGGAGACTTCAGCCGCACCATGGTGTCTAGGTGGCGGAACCTATAATGGAAATAAGCCGATATTTATAAGGCTGTCTTGATATCAACATTTTAAAATTGGATCTATGATATCGACTGGCAGCTTGAGAGCCATTCGATTTTTCGATCCGAGTTTCCCTCGATCGACAATAGAGGATAGTCATCCGTGAGGTTGGCCATGCTTTGAATAGCTACACAAGAGCAGAAAGCTAGGGTTGTCTCTGTACCCACACTTATACATTTATCTATCAACTGTTAAACTCAGTAATGGCTGGTTTACACGTCTTTAGTGCTTTAGTTGTTAACTAAATTTTTACTAAATTAATGCATGTAAACAGTCAAGTAAAATAAATAAATAAAAATAAAATAATGTTTATTGTTTAACAGAGACATTTACATAGTGTAGGCTGAAGCCTTCTTTTAAGTATAAAATACCTGTATTAGAAGACTTCGCTCCCTCGTTTCAAGTCTTTTAGTTAAGTTAAACAATTAAAAAATAATGATTTTGATTTTAAAAGTGTTGAAAACATAATTATAGCATGTACGAGACGATTAGAAACCAGTGATACATTTATTTTAAGTTGACAGGGTTTACAATAATATTTATCACTGGCTCTGACTTATTTTGGGATTGAAATATCATCCGTAAGTGTGTAAGGGTTTGTGTGTAGGGTGTGTGTGTGTGTAAGTGTGTGTGTGTGTGAGTGTGGTGTGTGTGTGTGGAGTATGAGGGTGTTTGTGTGTGTGTATGTGAGGGTGTGAGGGTGTGTGTGTGTGTGTGTGTGTGTGTGTTTACATGAGTGTGAGTGTGTGTATGTGTTAGAGTTCGATAACAACCAGTTTATGTTTAGCTTTAGGATAAAATGTAAATATTTTATGGAAATGCTATGGTGTAAGTGTTTTAGTTCTGTTCACAGACGTGGTTCTGTTTATTAGGCTACATTAAGTTTCAATTAGAGTTTCAGTTTCATCATAAGATTTATCCAGTAGCCATTTAGTAACCGCCATCTTACAATCATAGAGGGTCTTATCATAAATTTTAATATATCTATTTGCCTGATTATACAAGATTGAAGCTCTTTTTGTGATTTGTCTTTCACCAAACTTTGATTTTACAACGTGATGCGGGACAACCATATACCATCTCCTCTTTCTAAGTATGCTAGGATCGACTTTGATTGTCTTATGTGTTTTTAGTATTACATTTAAAACATACAATTTTCTCACTGAGAGAACTTCACTGATTTTATAGAGTTCATCAGTAGGGAATCTACGTGGTTTAAAATGAATAACCTTTAGAAGCGTTCTCTGAGCTCGTTCAATATCAATCATTTTAGATTTTATAGCCCCACCCCAAATTGGCAAGCAGTATGCAATGACGGATTGTGCTAGTGATGTGTATATAGACATCAGCAAACCTCTTGATGTTATGTGTCTCATAGTTTTAAACAGCCAGATGAGTTTTCGTATTCTGTTTAGAACTAAGTCAATCTGAAAGTGCCAGGATAGGCGTTGATCCACTATAATACCTAAGTATTTTGTGTGTGTCACCTTCTCGATCAACGGACATGAGCAATCTGTCACAAGATTATGGTAATTGCATTCGTGTATTTTTACTTTGAAGTTTGCCTCAGGCTGTGTAGATACATATGGGGTAAAACAAATGTAGTTCGTTTTAGATGTATTAAGCGTAAGAAGGTTATTTCGTAACCAGGTACTGACTTCAGCTAGTCCCGCCTCTGTACTCTCACGAACATCTTTCCATGAGGTCCCAGTAAAGACTATCGCTGTATCATCAGCATAAGAAAAGACCTGTCCCTTTGCTAAGTTAATGTTGCACAAGTCATTAATGTATATTAAAAACAAAGTAGGGCCTAGGACGCTACCCTGTGGTACCCCAAAAGTAACATCCGTATCGCTGCTGATAATTTGACCTATCTTAACTCTTTGTTTTCTATCCTTTAGGTAGCTTGACACTAAGGAAAGTGAATTTCCTCTTATGCCTACATTTTCTAGCTTCCGGATGAGAATAGGCACTGACACGGTATCAAATGCCTTTTTTAAGTCAAGGAAGACTGTCATGCATTTGAGTTTTTTGTCAACATTCTCGACTATAAGTGAAGTGAGCGCTGTGACAGCGTCCTCTGTGGATAAGCCTTGCCTAAAACCAAATTGAGATTTTGAGAGTATGTTAAATTTATGTAAATAGTTTATCAACCTGTTATTTATTAATTTCTCAAGTATTTTCGTTATAGATGTAAGAACCGAAATGGGGCGATAGTTCCCCGCTTCACCCTTATCCCCACTTTTGTAAACTGGTGTGATAACAGATTGTTTTAGAGATACAGGGAATTCTCCATACTCAAAACAAACGTTTGCCAGGTGGGAGATGATAGGCACAACTAGAAATCTAGCTTGTTTTAGGAATTTTGTCGTGATACCGTCCCACCCTGGCGCACTATCTGATTTAAGACTCATAAGTATATTGTCTACTTCTTGACAGTCAGTATCAAGTAGAGTGAAAGATTGCAGTTGCGTATTAGGCAAATTTAATTCCTTATTTTGATTTATTTGATTATTTATGATCTCTTCAGCAAGCTTCCTCCCTACATTAGCGAAATAATGATTAACAGAATTTACTGATTCGTCTGGTGTTGACTTGTATTTTAGCAGATCCAAGTTTGAGATTTTACTTGGTTTGTAATTGCTTATTTTGTTTATAGCTTTCCATAAAGACTTTGGGTTATTACTACTTTTTTCTATATCTTCCCTTTCATATTTCCTCCTCAGTTTCTTAATCAAATTATTACAAAAATTACGATATCTTCTGAAAGTGATTTTAAGTGTTTCATTTTCTGGGTTAGAGCGAAGGTTTTTTTGAATTTTATTTCTATTTTTGATACATCGTAGTATGCCTAAAGTTATCCACGGTTTTATTATACGTTTACTATTAGTAATTTTTATTATACTTGTGTTGTCCTCTAATGATTTAGTTATATTACTCACCAATTTATCCGTAATTTTATTAGGATCCATTTCTAGTGTTAAGTCTGATAAGTTATTATTTTTCAATGTCTCAAGAGCCCCTTCATAATCAATAACAATTTTATTTTTTTGACTGCGACTTTCTGTTTTAACTTTAGAGAGTTTTAGTAAGATCATTGCATGATCCGTTATCGAAGTGTCCAATACAGCAATGAAAGCACTACTTTTTGTTTTATCCATTTTCAGGTTAAAGTGGTCTAAACAGCTATTTTCCCTGGTCGGTAGTGAGTGCCCTGGTAGTAGACCGTGGGCAATCAACATGTCCAGGTATTGTACTCTGTTTGCGCGTTCTTTTGCTATTACTGTAAAGTTAGTAACAAGTTGCAATTAAAAATTTAGTTGTCTACTAAATAGTTGATTTAGAAATAATTACTTACTTACTTACTTTATTGCACAAAAACAGAATACAGACACTTAATAATTCTTTTTTTTGTTTAGTAGGTGGGCGTGAACTAAATTACTAAACACATTTGGACAGGAAAAATAACCTATTTAGTACTTTTTTAGTTAAGTACTTTAGTGAACCACACCCGTAACCCGTTTGTTTGGAGAAAGCAATCTTCGAAAAAAAATAACCATACAAAACCATAAATTACTTTACTCTTTGGTTGAGGTTTTGTGTTTTTTTCTTTGTCAGCAATTGCCTTCTCTAGCAATATTTTCTATGTTAGTTGGTAGTAGTTGAACCATGTCGTAGTGGAAGGAAGAAACTACAATTAATTTCTTCTAAAACCTCATTTAAGACAAATTTTACGATTTGTTTACGTTGTTGCTGGTCCATTTTGAAGTAACTACTAAATCTGGGCTAAATTTTGTCATTTCACGTATAAACTGTTATTAAAAATTTAGTGACTAAAAATTTTGTAAAAATTTACTATACAACTAAAGCACTAAAGACGAGTAAACCAGCCTTAACGCGAAGCGGTTTTGAGGCTGCGTCTCTGGACTCTTCTTCTTCTTCTTTTTATTAATGGCGTCCTAACCTCTTTTGAGGTTAATTTTGCCAGTGTCAAGTGGTCAGGTTCTCATTTGAGAACCTGGAAATTATAATGTCTTGAGATGATTTGATGACTATGATGATGATGATTTGTCGCTCGTTAGCACTACCCGGGAGTCTCTGGACTTGAAACCAGAACATGACCCCAACAAAAAGCTTTGCTCGATCTACGAGACACACAGTGGTCGTCATTAACTAAAACTGGAACTAGATATGTTAATCAGAGTGAAATATACGAGTAGATTTCCTAATTAAAAAGTAATATTTACCGTAATGGCAAGTCGTT
Source organism: Argyresthia albistria (assembly GCA_963457715.1). Classification (NCBI taxonomy): domain Eukaryota; kingdom Metazoa; phylum Arthropoda; class Insecta; order Lepidoptera; family Argyresthiidae; genus Argyresthia; species Argyresthia albistria. The sequence continues at coordinate 5,786,204 of OY735257.1, read as the reverse complement.
CGCGTCATGATCCACACTCTGGAAAAAGAAAGCCAGCGGCCAGCTGATCCACGACGACTGCCTGCCGCTGCTGAAAACACACAACTAAGGCTTAGTATCTCCTGCTCCTGCTTACGTGAGTCTGATCAAGGCCTCAGATTTCATAAAGCGAGCTACACACGCCATGATGTCGGTTGCGATCTAGGGTGTAAAAAGGTAATAAACTGGAGCCGCCTGCTGTGTGCGCATGGAGTGGTGTACTTACACGCAGCAGGTGGCTCCAGTTTAACACCTTTTTACACCCTAGAACGCCACCGATATCATGTCGTGTGTAGCCTGCTTAAGGAACTAAATTGGGGACATGGCGGACGAAGGATTGTGAGGAGTGCAGCTTTATCAGGAACATAGAAAGATGGTGTGTGGCGATTTTAGAACAGATGCGGGATTTTGTCCCATCTCGGAAGGTGACTAGAAGGTCTGTACGAGGAAGCATCGAGTGCTTGTTTTGTTTCTTTCTCTTTCTGTTACATGCCTTCTGTCTGTCTCACTCAATATAATAATACGACATGAATGAGGCTTGACGCCTATTCTATTCCATTCTAAGAAGTTGACGACCTCTGCGGCGCAGCGGTTGCGCATCTGCCTACCATGCGAGAGGTCCCGGGTTGGAATCCCGGCTGGGGACAAAAAAAAACAAACCACCTTGTCTTGGATGTTTACATGTTTGTGATGTCGCTGTTTCTGGTTCTCACGACACAGGGTATCCTAGTGTGGGGCCAGAAGCAATGTGTGCCTGTAAGTAAATGTAAAGTGGGTTGCGCTTCCGCCACCCCGTATGGGAAAGGCGTGACGCTATATTTGTTTTGTTTGTTTGTCTATTCTAAGATTGGCCTACAGCCATGTTATGAAGGGCCGGCTTAGAGCCAACTTAAGGTCGCCACACATTTGTATGACTGACGTGTTGTGTTGTGATGTGACGCATCAGAACGGTTTCGGTTTCATACATTTAGTATTTAGCATGAGGAGCGCGGCGCGGGGTTTGTCGCGGGAGTGTGAGGGGCAGAGACATACAGCGCATTGTTCCGTCCCTCATTCTCCCGCGACAAAAGCCGCGCCGCGCTCTTTATGCTACGGGTGCATGTGTTGTGGACCGCGACACAACACACCAAATGTAAATCCGGCTCAACTCGGCGTACTCACGGCGTCTGCGGCCCGTCCGGCGTGGCGGGCGCGTCGGGCGTGGCGGGCGGGGGCACGGACGGCGGGGAGAGGGGCGTGCTGGCGGCGGGCGGCGGGGTCTTGTTGATGGCCGGGTTGTAGATCTTGGGGTCGCTGACCATGCGCACGAAGAAGGAGCGCTTGTGCGCGAGCGCAGCGCGGTTGCGGCGCGCGCGCTCCTCGTTCAGGTCCTGGGGATGAGTGGGAGTGAAAAATCTATCTTTCGTTCTGTCAGTGGGAGTGAAAAATCTATCTTTCCAGTCCATTTAGTTCCAGTACCATATTTTCCCTATGTTTATTTTTATCAAAACGGAAAGCTAGTCCTGCCTGTCGCGTTAAACCTCTTCAATTCCATGAAAAACGACAACAACAGCATCGAAATACCTGCACAAAATTCAATAGCTCCTTACAAACGCCCAAGGGAAGCCTGTTTGTCTTTAAGGATGACTTTAATAATAAAGCAACCCTAGCCTTGTACTGTACATACATTATGCGAAAAAATGCGACATTTTTACGGTCAAAAAAGTTTTTCTTTCTTACCCTTTCTTTGTCCGGACCTTCCAAAAGTTCTGTAGCGAAGTCAGATATGATATCCCAGGCTATTTCTGTGGGAGAAACGAATTGATATTACAATTGAGTGTAGGATCAATAATGTAGACTTAGACACAATTATTTGGACACAATAATGAAATGGAAGGGTGATCCATTTTCCCACTTATAGTGACCGATAACCAGGAGCACTTATGCAGGAGAGCGCATAGATAGTAGATACATTTTCCTTTGAAACACAACTCACTAATTTACGGGCGGCGAGGGACGAGGTAAGAGAGCTGTGATTGGTCAGCCGCTGCGAAACTGTCTGGCGGCCCGTCATCGTACATAGGTTGCGTATGCGAACGTTTTCTTGAATACAACAAACGTTTGGCGAGCCGCATTCCCCCGCAGGCGCAGTCAATTGGATATATAGTCTCTGCCGATAACCCATCCATCCATCGATTTTTAACCTTATGGCCTGGGAAGCCGGTGAGAAACCCTGAGGAGCTGGCTGCATCGAAAGAGACAGGCTGTATAAAGATGGTTACCAATATCTTCGCGCGTGGCGTGTTGAGCCACCACGCAGAACCGGATGACGAACCGGTCCCGGACCGACGCCGGCACCATGTGGATCTTGCCGGACGCGTTGATGTTCGTCAGCAGCTTCTTGTTGAGGTCGTCCACCTGCTCGCCAGTCTCGTCCGAGCCGCCCACCAGCCGGAAACACACCAGGCCCATCTACATGGTTACAATTTAGTGATCAGCATACAGCTAATATTTTCCGGGATTTTAGATTGCATAAACAGTTTTTCAATCGATTAAGTTCTCGGCACATCATCAGTAACGGGGCGTGTTTCAAGTCTACGAAGCATGTCATGTCTACATGTCATCTAGCATGTCATGTCAAGGCTGGTGGAGGTTTGAAAGTGGGCCGGCGCTATTGTAGGGCGGCCACTTTACCCTTAGATTTGGCCATACATTTGATAACGGTGTGTACCAAAGACAAGCTTCACTTACCTTTACTTGATTGCAAACCTCGAACCTGTCGTCTTTCTTCACCAACTTCTCAAAGTATTTCGCTAGCTCGCAGTGTTTCCGGATGTACTTCTGCAGGCCTGTGATCCCGTAGCTTCTCAGCACGAACCACAGCTTCAGCGATCGGAACCGTCGGCTCAGAGGCACGCCCCAATGCCGGTAATCTATAGCGGTGTGGTCGTAGCAGTGCTGTAGATACAGCGGGTCTACGACTAGAGCTGAGGTGAGGAGATATCGGTTGGTGACCCAGAGAAGTGAGCAGTCAAAGTTGGTGAGCATCCATTTGTTAGGATTGGTGTTGAAGGAGTCAGCGTACGCTATTCCTGCGAGGTGGTATTTGTGTTCGGGGCAGAGGAAGGAGCCCCCAGCGTAGGCTGCGTCGACATGGAGCCATACGCAGGGGAACTTGGTCACCACTTGGCCGATCTCTGGCAGGTTGTCGAAGGAGCCCATTGAGGTTGTGCCAAGCGTGATGGACACGTAGAAGGGCACCAGACCTGCCTGCTCGTCTTCCTCCATCGCCTGTGTTATGGGTTGGTTAGTTAGATTTAAAGAGTACTCGTACATAGCCATCTAATTAACATACTCTTCCATAAGGGTTAATTATAATTAGACAGAATTCGAGGTTTTGTCCTTGTATGACAAACATTAGCGCGCTACGAAAATTAGGATGAAACTAGGCTCTCAATTCAATCTATCAAGACACACCGCAGTGTGATAGATAATCGCGACATTATACTTTTTTTTACCAGTATTGGTATAGCCTAATTTCAGAAAAAAAAAAACAATAGTCTTGCCTGAAGCAAAGTAACGCTTTACTAAACCTTCAAGCATTAACACCGATCCACTTCTCACTCCAGCCATTGAATTCAATATCAATTAAAACAGCTCGCCTTTCACAAGACGATCGTATTGTGTAATTTCAATATTTGAAGGCGCAGCGAGCGCACAATGCGACGCCATTACCGCACGCCGCCCGCCTAAGCCCGCCACGTATTTCCGGCATCCGGACTGACTCATTTAAGCGGTTGGGCGGGCGGTTCTCCCGGCTTCAATTACCGCCCGATTATCTGCGCCCTAGCCGCCCTACGACGATAGTGGGGCTATCTCGCCGCAATTAAAACGCTGAGAAAAATACGCGGTCTTAATCAGGTCAATGGGATTTAAATAAGAACCTTTGGTGCACTCGTTGTCCTCGTTTCAATGGAAAGGTGCTGTCGGTGTTTATTATGCTGAGGTACTTCCATGCAACTGGGCGTAGAAGTTTGCTAACCGTAGCGTTGAGAGCGTTACAGCATAGCTGTTTCCATTGGCGTTACTTTACATTAAGGGCGGGCCCTAGGCAATCAGAACTTAAAAATTCATCCTTAACTTATTTTTAGAGGAAATTAAATAAAAAAAGGTTAAATTAAAGCCAAGCCTTTAACTTAAAGCCAAGCTATAGGTGCCGCCTTACACGATGACGCGTGACGTAGCTATTTGCATCTTTGTCTTTCAGCAGAGTGCCCCGATGAAAGAGAAAGATGCAAATAGCTCGTCACGCGTCGTCGTGGATGGCGGCACCTATAAGCAAGTCTAACTGAGGAGCATACTGTGCCATTTTATAATGATTAAATAAATAACAAAAATACAAATTCAGATGCGGTGCGAAATTATAAAATAAAACATTGTGACAGACAGATTTTCTGGCAATTTCAGGAGAGTTTTCTATCGAGCAAAATTAATAAAATAACGTTTATAGGAAAACAAAGTCACGCTGACACTCATGTTAAACAAGCTAATGAAAAAACATACGGCAATAATACTCGTCATTCCGAGCGATTTGCCTTTTACTAAAGGCTGTTTTTGCCTTAGGCGCCGTCTTAAGCATTTACTAAACCTGAAATTAATTTAGGAGAATGGGGAATTTTCTTAAAATTTACTGTCTGAAATTATGATATAAGGTTATATTTGGCTTCACCATATCATACTCACTTCTTTCAAAGTGTCTCCTCTAAGCGAGCCATCCTCATCTGGCTGCAAAATCCTCAGCTTGACGAAGGAAATCATGGCAGCTTTCTCCACACAGGAGTGTGCTTCCCTGGAGCAGTAGGCTATTAGCTTGGAGAGGAGCAGACCCTCGTCCACAGTCGGGAACTGATGCTTGAGACGCTTGATGCCGTTGGCTCTGGCTGCCAATAGTGTTACTAGCACACATTCGCTGGCTGAACCCTGGGGATAGATGTAAGAAGAAGAAGTGGAATTTACGGGTTCGAACCCCAGTCAGGGAGAAAAAGCATGATTCGGTTTTAATACCGCATATCTCCGTCGAGAACGGTCGCGCTATTTCGATCGAAAACGGGTCGAGATATCATATCTTGGGGGCTCGTATGATGTGTTGTGATGTGAGAGTAGCTTTTTCGATGGAGATAATCGGTATACCAAATCGATATTTCGACCATGGAGATGATCTAGATAGCGCGAGAATTGCCTCCCTGTCCATGATATCTCGGCCGGAATGGTACTGTCAGCACCTGATATATTATGTGAGCACGCAAGCTGCTAAAACAAAGCTACACATCCTTACAAATCAGAAACCTCCACACAGCGAAAATGTAAAAATTATGTCAACAACCATGTTCTGGTAGTTAACGCAATTTTAACACTTAGTTTTAGATAATTGTGTACCTAGTATATTTTAAGTCTAGGTACAGCGAGCGTTAAAAAGCTCAAAGCTTTGGGGCTCGAGATATGATATTGGTTTGTCGGATACTGTTCAAGTCCTCTCTTTTTGGCTGGGAGAGCATATCAGTCGACCTCTAGTAAAACACTTGTGAAGTTAGTAGGTCAGTGTGCTTCACATACAGAGGGGTAGTTAAATGCCATGTGTGATTTGTCTACATATTGGCCTTGTCGAGGTCTTTTCTTTGTCTATCTTGATTTATAAGTGAACGGTAGTTTTTCACTGCGTATTCAAACACAATAAAATAAACGGAAAGGAAATTACAAACTCGATTTTGTACCATAGTATAGCCAAAGGGTATAGCTGTCCCACGATCTTTTGGCGTGCGGTGACAGGTGAAACTATCGATTTAGCAGAGGATCATTGCATGAGGTTGCGTAGAAGTGACGCCCCCCTGTAAACGTCACTCGCACGCCAAAAAATCGTTGCACGAGTATATCATAGTGACATCACCTCAATAACACCACCACCCTTGCTCCCCTCTTCAAGTGCTAGGAACGCTGGAGGCAATCCTATTGCTTTACCTGAAACATAACTTGTATATAACCATAAAAGGTAGAAACTCTGCGTCTTAAAAAAGTAAATACAGCCTTTTAATGTCCCCACAGAGGGCACAGGCCTCTAACGAGGTAATGATCATGAAATGTAACTCCATTGAAGTAAAATCTTACACCCGGATGCTAGTCTTTGGCTTGACAGCTCCTTGTGTCAAGGCGTCCTCAAATAATGCAATTTGAGAGTAATCTGTTACGTTGAGTCGAAGGTAAATCGGGTCAAAGAAACGACTGAATACGAGTGATAGTCCCTCTACCACGCTATGATGTAATCTTAGTAAACATAGCAATGCTAGAACTTAGGAAATGAGTATAGGTATCTCTTCATAGTCTGGACTCACATGCTCTGAATCAGAGTAAGATAAGATAAGCGTTTATTCAGACGTCACAGAGAAGTAGAGTCGTCGTCGCGCTTATGGAAACCCTTCCAATATTCAGAGCCCTCATACATCTGTGATGCGGGAGCCTTTCAGCAATTGAATTCGCAGTTTGATGCCTAAAACCCTACCCTGTTTTTGGTTCTGTAATGCGGGAGGCTTTACAGACGTAATACTAGGTAATGTGTCTGTAAAGCCTCCCGCATTATAGATCGAAATTCCTACCGCTAGCCGTACCGCTACCGTAGCGAAATTACGCTCGTTAAGCCTGCACCGAGCTTTTTATTCACAATAACACGTTTTTATAACCCTTGTTTGAAGTGATAAACAATTAAATTAATTTTTTTCCAAATACATTAGTACTATTGGGGATATATCTCAGCCGGTATATACGATGGAAACACGATTTGATTAAGTTGGCTCGATAGAATAAATTCGCAAAGTTATCTCTAAAAAATAAAATAAACCCTTAGTACGGCCTGACTAATTACGGAAAGTTGTCAGTTTTGAATAATAACAAACTACTACATGTTTTCTATAACGTATACACTTTACATTTTCAAAATGTGGGTTTGTTTATCAATACGAAGGAAATACCTAAATTCATGCGCGTTCCGGCCATCCTAAACCCGACCTGCCTCTCCTCCCCCATATCCGCTTTAGTAGTGCTTCAGCTGTCGGACGGGAAGCTTGTGTCGCTTCCACTGAGACGCCCGGATTTGAAAACGTACGAAGAGTTTTGTCAAAAATCACTTCATTCAAGAAGGGGAACAAAGTAAATAAATCAAAGGAAAGAAGGGGTTGGCGAAAAAAGAACGCTAAACGCTTGCATGAGGAAATGAAGTAAGTGTAACTCGTATACCTACCTGCCTACTTGCATATATATAAATAATTTGGACAAGTGCGAGTCGCACGCGTACTCGCTCAGAGGGTTCCGTACCACCACACAATACGGGTACGGAATCCTAAAAATATTGTGGTAAATAACACTGTAAATTATCTGTGTTCAATAAAGAAATTCATATGAAACAAGGCTTAGTTATAGGGTCCCGTTTGGCACCCTTCGGCACGGAACCCTAAACGACAATTTAATTTATCCTTCTAGAGCACGACGCTTACAGCTTACAGGCCGAGAATTTTGAAGACAAACAGAATGTACCTGTTGCTTCGTAAGTCGTAAGTATACTCACTCAATACCTACCTACCCTACTTGTAGTTTGTGGTTTGTTTGACTAAATTAATTCCACTAATATTTTTCACATTTTTTCTCACATTCCATTCTCTGTCATTCTTTTTCTTTTATAGGGTAAATGTACCAGTTGTTGACATTTCACTGCAAAATAAATATGAACCATCTGCTGACGGGATGAGAGAAAGACCACTAATACAGAACTTTGAAGACAAAGAGAATACTGTTGCTTCGTAAGTATAATCCTCCTACCTTCCGATTATACCTACTTATTAAAAGTGGTTTCCACTTACCTATCTACCTACTTACGATATTTGAACAAATATTTATACTGGAAAATTATTTATCTTTTTCTATTTTTAGGGTAAATGTACCAGCTGTTGGCACTTCACTACAAAACAAAGAGTCATAGGATAAACTGTAAGCGTAGAAATAGTAGGGTGTATAGGAAAACATTATAATAAATTAAGTATGAATGACCACTATATCTATTTTTCGATTTACAGGGTAAATTCCTTGGATGACACCGATTCTAAAATTCATCACACTCTGGAATCGTAAGTTCAAAAAATAATTATTTTTATGAAATAAGTCTTACAAATTTCATCCGAACACCAATTTTGTCGATAAATAAAGTAATTACAATTAAATAAAATATTCTGTTTTATTACAGGGTGCCAATTACGTGGAAACAAAATTCTTGTCTTCCAGTGGATGGAGAAATAGACAATGAAATTACTTACTTACTACTTAAAGTAACAGGTAAAAATATCCAGATGATGAAAAATTAAACGCTAAAAATTTAGACACGGTCGCGCTGTAGGCTTTAAAGTCAAAACATGTTTTGTGTGGTAATTTTTCGTGTGTTCCTTGCCATAAGACCAAATTACCTGTGCCTGTAGACAAGTGACATCGCTAAGGATAGCGAGTCGCAACGATAACTTTTTATGTATGCGATTTGATATTTGGAATCGCTAAGGTGACGTCACCTAGCGATGTCACTTGTCTAGGCCCCCTGATCATGCAACTTCACTCAGTCTTGATTGTCATTCAGAATTTATTTTGAAGAATAAATCATTTGAATTTTAAATTAAAGGGTCGATAACTGGGACTCTCACCTTATTTAGCCGTTATGTTATTTTACGTTATTAAGTTCACTTTATGAGTTTCTATTGCACTACTTACTGTTACTTAGAATATTATCATAAAAGGTAATAAGGTATTATTCAATTTATAATTATCAGGGATCGGAACGAACGAAGGTGTGAATTTACCTAAAGTTTGTAGTCGGACATGACAAGGAGCAGTTACAACCACTTGAGTTGAGTTGAAAAAATGACTGCACCTTTCAATTACAATCTGTATGAATGTTTTATTTACCTCGCTTGAATGATGTAAAGTACATTACTCAGTAAATTTTACAAAAAATTTAAAAATAAAAAAGTTATATTTTTTTGGGAATCAGCAGTTTGAAAATGTTTATAGTTCGGTGTTTCAAATGTAAGGAACATGTAAAACTAATAAAAACAAAAATTAACTGGTTAGACAAAAACACGAAATTTAACAGGTTAAATTCAAACCGGTTCAACTCAAGTGGTTGTAACTGCTCCTTGTTATGTCCGACTACAAACTTTAGGTAAATTCACACCTTCGTTCGTTCCGATCCCTGATAATTATGGTCTATCTCCACCAAGCGGACGGCACGGCATATCGGACTAAATCGGATTTTATAATCTTGAAACGAAAATAAATCTTGCATGCAGTGTTTAGATAGTTTAGAGCCCTCGCCCACGACGACTTTTTGCAGCGCTGCAGACGCGCGGCTGTCGCGCGTTCGCATCGATACAGTCGCGAAGCGGTCGCTAGCTGTGTACCCTCGCCCACGTAACCAAAAATCAGTGGCGATGCTAATGCGCGTTAGTAGCGATGCTGTCGCGCGTTTGCATAGCTACAGTCGCGATGCTGCCGCGCGTTAGCATCGCTTCTGAAGCGCGTAGCAAATGCGACTAACGCGCGTAAGTAGCGATGCTGCCGCGCGTTTACGAAACGCGCGTCTGCAGCGCTGCAAAACGTCGTCGTGGGCGAGGGCTCTTAGAGTCTATATTGCCAAATCAATAACAGCCGCCGCCGCCGCACGCGCCCGCCGATATGCTGTTGTTATTGATTTGGATGCAGTGTTTAGAGTCTATAATAGACTGTAAACACTGCATGCAAGATTTATTTTCGTTTCAAAATTGTAAAATCCGATTCCGTCCGATGCCGTGCCGTCCGCTTGGTGGAGATAGACCATTACACCTCAATATTTTTTATAGAAAAAATTATCATGTTCCTATATTCCATAATAAATAAAATTGTGTAAAATCTGGAAAAAGGTTTCTAACCGTAAATATATGTAATAAAACTATTTGAAATCGATTTTTTGTTTTATTTTGTAAATAGGTATTGGTAATAGATAGGTATAGTAGAACCCACGAGTCCTGTAGTTTGATCATGATCATAGAGTAGGCTTTTTAGATAGCAACAAAGTCGAAGTTGTCAAAACTGTCAAAATACAATAACGGTGAAATCAGACCCATCCGAGCCGAGCGATTAGTGTAAGATGTGATAGACAAGTGTGCGTTCTCCTTAATTCAGGTCGTAAACATACAGTTGCCATGAAGAGACTTTTTTTGAATTTGCCGGCTTTTCAAACGACGCTACTCGTGGGTTCTACTATACCAACCAACCAACTCGCGAGTGACGACGGGGTGGCGGCGCAGGGCTCGTCACGCGCGGCGGCGGCGGCGCAGGGCTCTTGCTAGCCTTTCGCATGCTTTCGCTCTTGCCGCCGCCGCCGCCGGTTTGCCTCACGCACACATACACGAAGCGCAAGAATACCCAAAATCGATTAGCGCTAGAAGCTCGGTCTCTGAGATCGGGGAGCATTGCATTGTGTTCTGTGAGCATTGCGCAGAAATCCCTCCCGCGTTACAGCGCATCTAAGTAATGTACTCGTACCTTTTTTAGGCTTTCAAGCGATCTGAGTAAAGGGAGCGTTTTATGTATAAAATCTTGAATACTACTCCGAAAACCCTACCCGAATCCAGATTGTTCGCAGCTCTGGATAGTGAAAGGGTTTACGGTAACTTTCTGTAAATTTATGCCTGTAAGCCCTCCCGCAGCACAGAAGTACTGGTGCTCTGAATACTGGGAGGGTTTCCATAAACGCGTCGTCGTCAGAGTAGACAGAACAATCGGAGTTAGACATAGAATATCAGAGTTTCTGTTTCTGTAGGACTCTGCAGGAGTCCAAACTACCGACTCGTAAGGTGGTAGCTAAAAGCAATACTTGCCCATCCAGTCTAATATTATAATTTCCAACTCAGTGCACGCAGGGCTTGCTGCCTGAAATAATAAAATGCATTATTTTATTATGTTGTTAATTATGTATTATTTTCTGAATTTGCTTGACAGGGAAGCGAGGTCCAATCCAATCCAATCCCAGGGGTCCAATTATGCTGGCGCGATGACCGCCCAGTGACAATTGAGAAGAAGTATTCAAAAATAATACGTAAATTTTATTGATTTGCATGTGCAGTCTTTGTTCTATTCCAAGCTGAACCATTACGTGTACTCTTAAGGGGCGGTTCTGCCAGTAAAGGGGAGGGAAAAGTTAGTAAAAGTACTTATTCGGGATTTTTATGATCGATCTAGATAAGCTCGCCTTTGTACACTATTTTTTTTTAATGTCTGTGTGCAATAAAGAAATGATGAAGAGCCTTACTAATCCGCTTGTGTAACGATTAAAAAATAAACTAGATTAACTTATTATGAACAACATATGGTGTGACTACGGATCGGTTGGTTTTTTTTTTTTCAGACAGTTAAAATTAGTAGAAATAATTTTTCAACTTTTTTCCCAAAGCGCTTTTCGGAGGTTTGTGCCGATCTTGGGCCTTAAGATAATAGAGACATGCCTACTATTAGCGTTACTAATAGACGTACTTTAAACCTGCTGAAAGCATTAATAAATGTAGAACCCTTTTACCCAAAAATAATCACGGTAACTAACGCCATTCTTTTGGGCTAATAGCTTAATAGTCAGACTTTGACCTAAAGTAGAGGTACCCTAATGAGTACCCTACCTAAAAGCTACCTAATGCAAGCTTTTAAGAAATCTCTAGTTGTAATTTTACAAAAAATACAGAACTTATAATATTTTGTAGATAGAATTTATACATATTTTAGTAAAAAGAGAGTATATTACATGGTTACTTTTGGACCCCTAGCCAAAAGTTACTATTATTTTAAGGACATCATTCTGGGCAACTTTCACTAAGAAACCGATTTGATCAGAGCAACTTTATTTTTCACTTCTCCATCCAAATCAGCTGACCCACTCAGGCCGAAATGTACTGGGAAGTTAAAAATGAAGTTGCTCTGATCAAATCGGTTTCTAAGTAAAAGTTGCTCAGAATTATGTCCCTAAAATAATAGTAACTTTTGGCTAGGGTTCCAAAAATAACCCTGTATAGATACTAACTATGCGGGCTGGTCGAGAACTCTGCAAAGCTACAAGTCTTAAGCTGAAGCATTATGTACATAATTGAAACAAAAAGTAAACTTTAGAAAAAACCGACTTCCACAAACCCTATTTGATTAGATTGAGTTTAATACTAACTGTAACCCCTTATCCCCCCCCCCTTGGGGAATTATTTTGTCAAATCCTATATCAGTGCTACCCCACGCGACTAAGGAACCCCTGTACAAAGTTTCATGGCTCTAGGTCCACCGGTTTAGGCTATGCGTTGCCTGCCCGTCAGCCACGCATTGTATTTGTACCTAGTATTGAGCAGATCTGGTGGCCATATGTGGTCTTCATCAGCAGTTCCGCATCACAATATTATGCTATGTGCATTTGCACGAGTTATTATGAAAAACACAAAAATCACTATAGGTCTGCCTATAATATTTGAAGAGTTCTCTCGATTTCTCCAGGATCCCATCATCAGATCCTGACCTGGTGTCAATGGGACCACCCTTGAGGTATTACCTATAAGCCGAAAAAAGATTTGTTCAAATCGGTTCATAATTGGCGGAGTTATCGCGTAACAAACATAGAAAAAAAAAACAAAAAAAAAAACATACGGGTCGAATTGAGAACCTCCTCCTTTTTTTGAAGTCGGTTGAAAATTGTAGCCGGTTATTGGTAAGTATATTTAATTGGCCAAGGATAAAATAAACTTAAAAAATTGGCCAAGTGCGAGTCGGACTTGCCCATGAAGGGTTCCGTAGTAGCATCATACATAACTCACACTTAGCCCAAATATCACTATCATTCTTCACCAGCAAATAATTACTTTGTTTTTCATATCTTGTGTTTGTATGAATGACAAAGTAATCTTTGCGGTTTTTAATTGACCGAGCGAGCGAAGCGAGCGAAGCGTCTCCGTTTCAGGTTTGGGCAAAAATGCTTTCGTATGTCCGGTTGTTCTCCTCTACAGGTCGCATTTATGAACCGATTCTCTTGAAATTTTGTGAGCAGGTTGGAAAAATAAATAGAATTTTTTACTCGAGCCAGTTTTTTGATTTTTTTCAAAATGGCGGAGATAAAATCGCTACAACCCAAACGGCTCGATGGATATTAACAAATGAGGTGTCGTTGGATTCGTAAAGACCATGAGAGTGAAACAGATGAGCGAGCGAAGCGAGCGAAGCGTCTCCGTTTCAGGTTTGGGCAAAAATGCTTTCGTATGTCCGGTTGTTCTCCTCTACAGGTCGCATTTATGAACTGATTCTCGTGAAATTTTGTGAGCAGGTTGGAAAAATAAATAGAATTTTTTACTCGAGCCAGTTTTTTGATTTTTTTCAAAATGGCGGAGATATGGGGTTTTAAAATGTAAAAAAATCGCTACAACCCAAACGGCTCGATGGATATTAACAAATGAGGTGTCGTTGGATTCGTAAAGACCATGAGAGTGAAACAGATTATATAATTTTAGTAAAAAGTCAATATGGTTGTATTAAAGATCGCGAAATGTAGTTTACAAAGTTATTCGTGCGGCTACTTTCATACTGCATGTACGTAACCAGGTACATTCATAAGTTTGTATGTGTTATTGAAAGAAAATTATTTGGGTTATTTTTTTTATGTGTGTTAGCAGTTCAGCTTTCCCACCGACATACTCGCGAGGTCTACAGCTCACAGAGCCACTAGTTTTATTTTGTTTAAACCAATTTTCCTTGAAAGTGTGTATTGAGAATTTGAGATACACAGCATATATATTTTTTTGAATTTTCACTCTCTTACTTTAACCGCAAAGATACACCTATACAACCGCATACAAACACTATGAAAAACAAATTAATTATTAATTTGCTGGTGAAGAATGATATTTGGGCTAGGTGTATCAGTTGTATTATGATTATGATGCTACTACGGAACCCTTCATGGGCGAGTCCGACTCGCACTTGGCCACTTTTTATTGGTGTGTCAATAAATACATCTGTGAATAGTGTTTTTATTTCGATTCAGTACCTAAAAGCACTTTTAAGTACTTATAGATAAGGCTATGACATACCAATTACAGAATCAATAATGAATGACGTACAAATCGTACAATCGATAGCAGACGTCTCAGTGTATAATGTACTTACGTTCATATTCTCGAAGCTATCGAAGAATACACGGCATATTGTACAAGGAAGGGTTTGTCCTCGAGTAATTTTTATCACTTAGAGCAGTTACCTATATGCAATTAAATTAGGTATGACATATTCAGCTGGACAGTCAACGTAGATGGTTTCTGTTCTAGTCAATTCGCCTACCAACAATTAAGATCATTGGCTTTATGGTAATGATTAGAAAGAAGAGAGCCGTCTTTTTTTCGCCTGTACGCAAACAGAGGCGTTTTAAAAGATTTAGCTCTTCGTTTCCTATTTAGTTAAGTTATAAGTTGTCCAGTTACAACTAGCCAGACATCTAATCCAAACTTCGTGGAACAACGTCCTTAGAGGGGCCTATTACTATTGAACTTTATTTGAGTGACGGTTCTCTGTCTCTGAACCGACACAATCTGTAACTTTCAATGAATGACGAATAAATTATTAAAATAATATAGATATTACCTAATTCTATAAAAAAAACGTAATTTAATAAAAGCAATAATATAATAGGCGCAAATAAGTATGGCCGTGACTTGCTGTGCGTTTGTTTAGAGTTAGTGAACTGTCACTTTGAGCCTTATCAAAAAAAAAAACTGAGCATCTTAGATAAACACTTGCCGTTTATGCAGTGTAATGCAATTAGAAATAAATATTGTTGGTTCCGAATAAAAACCTTCGACTAAAATACTGAGTTTCCGAAAAGTCGCTCAATCGTCAATCGGAGATTATATCTAAGTTCAGGTTGACTTTTTTGCTCGTTTAAGTAAACAAGTACTTGCGTTATGCAAAGGTGCATTGAGTTAAAAAACTGTGGGATTCTTCTTTTTCTTTTCATTCACTTAATGGCGTGCTAAATTCTTTTGAGGTTAATTTTGCCAGTGCCAGTATTTGAAATTCAGTGACGTGAGTGGCGCGAAACTTGAGTGCCGAGTCGCGTAGCGTATCACATGACACACACTACCCCGGGACAGGAACCACTTCATCCTAACTTAACCTATGTTAGGTTAGAGGTGGCCAGAGTGCATAAATTCACCTGAGCTAGCAACAGGTATTACGTCAGGGGTTTTTGCACATGATAACGCGATGATATTGTTAACTTGCAATATAGGTACTCCAAAGGTGCAAACATTCAAATTTAGGAACCAGCACCTGCTACACAATATATAGAATCTTTCATAAACTTGACTTACATTTCGTAATGAAATGAGTAACGGTAGAAACACATCGAGCTTTTAAAGACCACGAGAAAAAAAATAAGAATATGTGCATGAAAATGATTACTTATGAATAGAATAGAAATAGTTTATTTTGCCTTAAAAATTTACATAAAAAGTACAGTTACATAGGATACATTGGTTTAATAAGACAAAGAAGGGACGTTCTCAGTGGTCTCGCGGTTATGTGTTTTGATGTAATGAATGATTCTAAGGTTGTTGATAATATGGCCAAATTCATTATCAGATTGTAAAAGCAGTTAGGTTCTCAGCTTACTCAGAACAAAGACATTACATTCTATTGCATAGTGTTTGTTTACTTCGCAGTATGGGTCTCTACTTTTTCTATTTTGCTATCATATACTGTAAATACTCACATCTAATTGCACGTACATAAGTATATCTTAGGGTAGATAGGTAATACTCAACACAAAAAAAATACTCAGCCAAATTCAGACAGGTATGCCGTATTCATGCCCAAGCCAAAGGTATCTCGCTTTATCCACAACAAAGTTACGGGGGGGGGGGGGGTTATTCAACCCATATTCATGCACTGAGCGTTCCAGTAAAGAAAGGATGGTAATTTGTGCCTTTTCTCCAGTTGGCGGGAGCTCTACCGCGCCACCAGATTACTATTTGAACACTTCAACCAAACAACACGGTTTCAATTTACCCATGAGAATCCAATGCACCCGATGCCTGCCGAGAGCATATCACCAAGAATGGAAGGGTACGCGTTGCCCGAAGGGAAGTAGGCATGGAACCGCGGGTGTTGCCAGTGCGTCACGCCTGGCATGATCTTGCTCTCCACATCCCTCATCACTTCGTCCCACGACTCAGGGTGCTGGGGTGCCTCCGCCGGCAGGGCATCCCGCAGGTACCCAGGCTCCACAGATGGCGTTACGCGGCGGTCTTGCAAGGTCGTCATGTATGTGCAGATGTAGTCGACCATTTCCTTGCCGCGTACGCGAAACTCCTCGACATCCATTATGGTTGGTTGGTGAGTGAGTGTGGAGCGATGTCTGCGCCGCGGCGGCACCCGGCTGACTCGTGCGTGGAGCGCCCGGCCGCCAGCACTCGGTACTTGGGTGTTGAGGGCGCGGGCGCGGTGCGAGGGGCGGCGACGTCGAAGGCACTTGCTGGAGCGCCCTGCCACGGTGCGGCGATGAGCGACGAGCGTTACACTCACTGTACTTTTTGTAAGTTATTTTTTTCCGATAGATATATGAGTCAGAGGTCTGAATATTTTTATGACATTTTTAAAGGAACTTCGTTAGGTGTACAAAATGTTTATTCACCTAGGTAGTGTACATGGTGCCTCTGCCACCCCGCATGGGAAAAGGCGTGATGCCTATGTTATGTTATGTTATGTAGTGTACATGACAATCTAAGATGAAACCTACCTGATTTGATGATAATGAGAGATGCGCTATTTTAGAGGCCAAATTCTTTGTGTTTTATTGCAAAGAGGGTCTGGTAATTTCTGCTTCAATTGACAACCTTTCATTTTGATAAGGTACTAAAATTAGAAAACCATTTCGAGATTTAAGTGTTCTGAGCTCTTAGATATTTTTTTCAGAATTTATAGATCAGTAATTTAAGAATTAAATAATAAAAACTGAAATATTGTCCAAATTATCAATGTCAGGATTTATGGCATGTGTTCCATAGGCTAGATATAAATAAAAAAGCAACTGTCAGTCATCATCTGTCATCTAAATTTTGTCACTGCTGGTTGTCAACTTGTCACTAAGTTGCACAACAACAAAAGAGTATTTACACATATTGACAGTGCGTTCCGCGACATCGCCGTCAGCGCCATAATCGAATACAGCGTCTCAGATGCCATCGTTTTGTATCGCCAAAAGCCCAAAACTGACTCGGACTGTAATCGATTTTGGCGTGACTCGGAACAGGGGGTGACTCGGAGGGGGTGGTGATGACAGAATAATGACATTTTAATTTTTTATTGATGCAATGACGGGCAAAAGTTCAACGTTTTATAATCCTGACATTGTACTTACGCCCTTTTAGAATGAGTAACTCTAAAAATCTTGAATTATAACTTAAAAATAAGAATAAACACTAAAATAAAAAATACGGGTCCCATCGTTTCCCATCTATTTTCGTATGAGATAATAAAAACAGCTCCTATTTTTTTTGAAATATTATCAATTACTTATGCATATCTTGATCTACCTTATACCTACAGCACTAGCACAGTAATATTATCTCTTCCACATCTTCCTTTCTCGTTTCCGCTCTCCGCGCGCCCAGCACCGCTTGCCCGCTGAAGAAATGATGTCGGCCGCCCACAGATACCAAGCGCCGCCCGCCCTGGATGACACTTCACTGTGTCAGCGAAATGAGCCACGTATTCGACATACTGTGACGTCATCATTTTACATTGCAGACTTATTTTCAATGAGAATCTTTCTAAATTACTATCGGGTTCGATTCACTCATTCGAGTGTGGACGTCAACGTGTTAATTTTAATTGCAGTGGTAGATTCCTGTCTGACATTTTGTGAGATGGGTTGATCACAAAGAGTTATATTGATAAGATGATGATAGTTACTCTCAGACTATAGTTACTCATTCAGACTTTTTCATTTGAATTCCCTTTATTAACCGTTAAAATGAGATTTAGTTAAACATTAATTTCGCCCCCATTAAAAACCGCCCAGCATTTCTGTAGAGTACCCTTCATAGTAGAGTAGAGCGTCACTGAGTAGGGTATCTGCATGAATATTCAGTCCTGAGATTGGTCGCTATACTATGTTAAGCACAGTAGGTAGCCCTTTTGCATAGCAACCTTTACAATTGACTTTGCATTCGTTATTATTTCCAAGCAGCAGATTCAATATCAATACATACACCTGTCCATGAGCGTTTCTTTTGTTTGCCATTATTTGCTTATGGCAGCGTTATTACCCTTTTTATGACTTATTTTCTGAAATTTTGAAATTATTTCCACTCTAAATCACGAGCTCATTCACCCTAATAGGGGAAAATAGTGTCCAACTTTTTTTTTTCCTATTTTGTTGCCATTGTCCATATCATGTAACATGAATTGGAAGTCTGAAAAAAACGGAAAAATTTATGGAAATTTTGGGACACTTTTTTTGTCCTATTGGGTGAAAAGAGCCTTGGGATTTAGAGTGGAACTGATTTTTTTTTTCAGAAAATAAGACAAAAAATGCCAAAAAAAGAAACGCTGCTGGTATGGCAGAGGCACAATTGTGCCCAGGTTTATGTATCCAACAGGTTGCTAGTCCATCCTCTGCGTGACAAGCTGACAATGGGCTAACGCGTCTCCGCAGCAATGAAGATATGAAGGTTTCCTCTCAATCTTTTCCATCGCCGTTTAATCCAATTGTATAGTAGGTACTTACGCGTTATGTTGGCATTATTTTAGAGTACCAGGCTAAGTGTGTTTCGGGATGGCGTAGTGAACCCAGCCTAATTATGTATATCTGACTTCTATCGCTGAAAAATCGACCAATCAGAATCGGAAAACGATTACATTACACGCGAGGTCTTTTCTAGTTTGCGATTGATATTCTATAAGGCTACTGATTTCAGTCATCTAATCTGTTTGGTGTATCTAAGAAAAGACCATTTCCTCTCGTTCAGATGTGTGTGTGTGTGTGTGTGAGGGTGTGTGAGAGGGTGTGTGTGTGTGTGTGTATGTTCATTTTAAATTAGGTTTAGCTTAGGTACCTCAGGAAAAGCTATTCCTGGCCCCCGATTCTCGCGCTATCGAGATCATCTCCCCAGTCGGGATATCGGTTTTGATACCGCCTAAATCCCGAGCCTAAATCCGTCGAAAATGATCTCGATTTATATTTATTTTATTTTGATCGAAAATGGGTCGAGTCAGTTGATCGAAAGGCTAGTCGTAAGTGTAGCTTTTTCTTGTTTTTGATTGAGATTTCAGTATCTCAAAATCGATATTTCGACCATGGACATGATCTCGCTAGCGCCAGAATTGCCCCCTGAGGTAAATGCGACATTAGAAATCTATCTAGCCGTTAACCTAGATAGAGTCGTCAGCCGTTAGTCGATGGGAGCCGGAGCCTCCGCGGGGGTGGCTAGGTGCCTCCGAGGCACGCCGGGAAGTCGCCGGCCGGCGGGCGTCGCGCCGGAACGTGGATTCCTCCCGCCAAGGAATGTCCACTAGACTGGGGGATGGCCGGCAAAGGATGCGCTTGTTTGCTGCGAGGTGATGGCAGCAAAATGGAGGCCGGACCAGCCATGTTGGGCAGAAATAGACCTAACCTGTGCAGGTTACCTACCCCATAAACTATGTCAAAAACGGTTTATCGAAGAAGTTATTACACTATCTTTACCATCTCAACGCACAGAAATCCAAAGAGGGGCGATGGACTGAGTCAGTACGTCTCTCTTCGGTGTATTTCCTTAGATTTAAGTAGAAATACATAACAAGAGGCATTTTAAAAGAGGTACGGGGGAGTTTCTTGCCCTTCTTTGCTCCATCCCTAAGCCCACAACTTCCGAACGGGCGGTAGTATACAAAAATATTAATATTATATTGACGTTGACTAAGTAATCTGTATGATTTTTTGGTCAATAAAAAAAAATACTTTGAACTTTGAACATGACATAATATGAAGCCGGAATGAGGTTAGGTTGATGGAGCTGGGATGGGCGAGCCCGCTCCTATAATACGGATCTGTGCGGATTTTCGCCCCCGTTTGAGGTTCCACAAGCTTTATTTGTTCGGACAATTGGGTAGGTATAGAACTCTTAAATTAACACAAACAACATCCTGATGTTTCGTTAAGTTCGGAATTTTATCGAGGTAACCTACCGATTGAAATCTCTGACGACTGGATTATTCGTGACGATGATTAAGTACAAGGTGCCAATGAAGTAAAAGTCACATCAATTCGTTACCGTATCTCCGTCTATAACGTGACATTATTATGTGTGATCTCCGTTGTGTGAAATACGTCTGCGAGCCGCCCTCAGCTCTATGGAGTCCTTATTCCCTATTTATTGCTTCCAGGCACGTTCTGCTCGCGAATTACGAATATTCAACAATTCGTATCGAAATAACTTGGAATACTTCATGATCATTGATAAGAATGGGTATGAAATGAAAAATGAAGTAGAATCCTTACAAAGTTTCTGTTCAATCGGCGTTTCCTTTGTAGGCATTTTTGAAGTAAAACTTCTTAGGGCACGGGGGTAAAATTTATTTAACCTCTCAACTGTGGGTTATTCATATATTTGCTTTTCAATTGCTACTAGCCGGGTGCTATCACGAGTGGCTAAGAAATGTAACGGAAATTGGAATCGGTGACGTCAGGGTCGGCTGAAGACTTTTAAAACCGCAACTATTTTCAATACGGTTTTTAACTAATCAGATAAGATAATAATACATTCGTACAATAAAGAATGTTAATTAGTGAGAGAAAAACCTGATGAAACGTTAACAAATAAAAATTATTTTAAGCATTCTTCCACGAGTTCTTGATTTCCGGTATGGCCAAGATGGCGCCGTCGCCGCCGCCGCCGCTGGCTGGGACAAACAAAATCAACTAGCATGACTCAAACTACTTCGTTCAACCTCTTTGTTGGAACCGGAACTTATGTTTGACAGCTGTGCGATGCGATCCATACAGTTTGTAAGAAAAGAGTTTCATCAATGTCACACGGGTCGATATGGATTTCTAAAACAAGCAAAGCAATGCATACATTTGAGCAAGACGGCTTAAAGACGTGACGTCAGATGGTATATAATCTGAGCGAGATGCAAATAGTAGTGACACTATTGAATGAGTTAAGTATATCACCACGAGCGCGACAAATTGTAGATAAGGAATGGTGGGAAATAAATGACATGACGTATTAAAAGTAAGTACAAGTATAAAATAATTTCAAATAATCGGACGTCTGAAACTTAAAAGTAACTTGAAGCAGAGATTGGATCTCAAAATTGGAAATTTAAATCTCTTTTAGTATAGGTAGGTATAGGTGTATAGTATAGTATAGGTACCACTTAATGATCTAGCTACAGAAGTTTTACTTCTAACACGTGTACGGTGCTACACGCGTATTTTTTTTACCACAGTTTCCGGTAGTTTCGTGTGAGATAAAAAGATAAGGGAAGGTTTGTTTTCTTTTAGTTTATACTTAGGCCTGCCCCTGCCTGACCGAAAGATAGAGAACACGAGTAGCACTATTCTCGGATTAAAAACAACTCTATATTTTGTATTGATCCTCCATAATGATAGTTATCAGGCTTCTAAGACCCGAATGAAGAAGTGAACGAGGGTAGAAGATTAGAGAGTGTTGATGAACAGATTTATTTGACCTACTTATTTGATATATTGGGTCAAACGTTAACTTTGCCACAGAAGAGATAATAGTACTCCGTAACTTTGCGCTCGAAGTTTCGGCACAAGTACTGAAGATTCGAGCCAAATGCCCATTTAATCGCATCCATGAATTGGAAGCAAAAGAGGGCTCAACCATATTGTACGCTGTGGATCCAACTTAGCATGCTGAGCGAGCGGCTCTAAAACAATTTAAAATTGAGTTGGTATCTTGTCGGAGACGGAGTCACGACCCGCCACAATTATCGAGCCGAGAGGATGCTAACCGAGTTACAGCGGTTCATTCCATGGTGAGTTGGTAAGTTTTTCGGCTGTTCAATTTTAACACGAGATAAGTAATCTTTACTTACATAGCTGACATTTATAGGTTTCAGGAACCTTATTCACGGACATGAAATTATCAAAATAAACATTTATATTCATCTCTAAATCAACCGCGTGTTAATGAAATATTTCCCCCAGTGACTTCGACAAGTCCCTCCGCTGAATAAAAGGAGCGCTGGAGAAAATAGCCTCCTTGAAATCTAATTTCGCGTAACCATAACTGGCAGCCACTCGAAGACGATGAGCCATCGGCGGCAGACGCCCCGCATCATATCAATTTCTTAATTGAACCACCAGAACCGTGCCTTGCCTCGGTTGCTTGGGTTGCTTAGAAAAGTTCCCGCGAACCGCGAACTTTTCTTGGTGCAAGGAGTTGGTTTTAAAAACGGCCGCTGTCTGAGGTTACGATAGCTAATCGATGATTAACTCAAAATAGCGATACGTGATTGGCTGATGACGGCACGTGATTGGCTGAAATTAGTTAATTGCTCTGTTAACTAATCGTAACCTCTGATCAGCGTCTCGGAAACCGGGGGTCACTGTGGTACTTCCATCTTTGGTGTGCCGTACCCGAAGGGTGCCAAACTGGAGCCTATTACTAAGACTACGCTGTCCGTCCGTCTGTCTTTCTGTCTGGTAGTCAGCGAGTCCTATAGAGCACGAACCGTAATAGTTAGAAAGTTAAAATTTTCACAGAATGTGTATATCTTGCCTTTGTAAATTACTTCTCTGTATTTTCTGTGTTTTGTCTTTTATGTGCAATAAATATATACGAAATCTGTTGCCGCAACAACAACAAATACTGAAATACGAAAGATATTACAAATTAAAGGGGGTCCCCATACAAGAGACGTGTTTTGATACACCCACGCATTTCAATATGATGGTACCTATATTTCGCGTCAAAACGCCCACTTCGTTGTGGTTGCGCAGCCGCCGCGCCGCTGCCGCCGCGCCCCGGTATGATGTAGGCTCTCACTTAGGCCGATTTTTGGTTTTTAGTTTAGAGCAATTCAGTCGAAGCAGCGTTGCTATGCTAGTCGCCTGTTGATATTTTAATAAATTAAGAGATAATTAATTATTGTGGGTTCTCACTCAGTTTAATGAATCCTGAAAATATTTCTTTTTTCTTGTTCCCTTATATAAAAGAGATATTATAATAATAATATTTACGATCCTATCTATCTAATTACAGTAGAGTTCATTAATACATGAGTATATGAGCATTACCTTACCAGGCTACAAATTAGTTCAAATTAATATAAATGTACATGGAAGGGTTCTTATATAACTGAGCCGATTCATATAATGTTTGATTGAATTTAAGCCTTGGTTATGCTCATATATTTTATTAATTAACTCGACTGTACCAAGGTAAGTACCTAATTCGAAAGGAATCGTTACAAATATTATAGTTATGGTTAGGCTTAGGTTTACTTTACATTAAAATCACGTCTAAATACGATCATTTAATTTTTATTACAAAGTAAAAAAAATATACTTAACTTTTACATTCTATTCTACCCTATCGAATTCATTCGTAGGACTGTGGACAGGTACAATTATCTATTGTTTAGTGTAATTCCAGTAGTTGCTCTACAAATCGCATGTCATCTTCCATTGATCTACTTCTACTATAATGACCATCAATATTTATTCTAACATGTCGACTGCTCGTCTCCTTCGGTCGGGTACCCGTCTTCTTCGGTCGGGTACCCGCCTCTCACTTGTCGCTGTCGGTCGGGTACCCGTCGTCGTTGTCGGGCGGGCTCAGCGGGTACGGGCCTTCGTTGCAGTGTGGTCCGTCGCACGAGAAGTTGTCGAACTCAC
Source organism: Argyresthia albistria (assembly GCA_963457715.1). NCBI lineage: Eukaryota > Metazoa > Arthropoda > Insecta > Lepidoptera > Argyresthiidae > Argyresthia > Argyresthia albistria. The sequence continues at coordinate 5,762,218 of OY735257.1, read as the reverse complement.
AGTACTCGCCTAGCACCGTCTGGGAAGAAACTTTATTAAGAAGGGTGGTATAAGAAAGGGACACGAATGTGGCCCTCCACGGTGAAAGAAAGGGTGGCGTGAGTGACGGTGGCGTGCGAGTCGTTACTAGTATCTTTACTGGCAATACCATAGAACGACAAAATGGCTACCCATCGAATTCTCACCGCGCGCATTCTAATCGAAGACGCACTCTATCTGGCTGTCAAATCAATTCGGGGTGTCTCACCCAGCTATCAGGCGCGCTCCGCGCAGGATACAAACAAACTGTAATTTTGCGCTCATGCTATAGCTATTACCGTGCGATTCAGTACGCGACTCACGGCCCAGATGTCTTAAACCTAAATAGCCCATTGGCGGAGCACATTCCCCGCCGCAGGCGGCCCAACTCCGGTAGCACTCTTAGGGGGATAATAGAGGAACTAGGGTAAGTAGCTACCTTGGAAGGGTGCTCCGGGTCCGGCGTCGCATCGCACGCGCAGCGCCCACACCGACAGACGCCTCGGCCCGAGCAGGTGACGTCGTCGGTCGTGCCAGGCGGCGAACAGTTCACCTCAAGCTGGTCGCCAACGCAGGCGCACTCGGCGTTCTCGGTGATGCTCACTGCAACCGTTGTGATCAGCGTATGGGCATACAAAGGCTTCCCTTTTCAACCGATGCTTACTTCTATTCTAAATCCATCGAGTTTGGGCTCGTTAGATGCATTGTATTAAGTCCTATTTACATACTACTAGAGTTGTTCTCGCCATCAACACCTGATATGCAGCTGCACGTTGGTAGACTGAACCCAGAGATTCTTACTTAAAAACTCATCTAGTTTGGCTCATTGGATACGTCTCAGCAAGATCTAAAAGACCGGAAGACCCAATATCCCTAAGATACAGGTTCATTACCTAGTTTAGGAGTTTGAAGTCGAAATTATATTGGTGACACCGTGTACAACAATTTCACTGTAATCCTAAGTAAAAAGTTGTAGAAAGTACAAATAAACTTTATCTTATTTAAGTACCTATCATAAAAAAAAATAAAAAAAGTACCTATTTTATTATACTCGTACTCCTGAAAGTATGGAAAGTACCCAGAATTTCCTCGTAATTTGTCTTTGTTCTCTAATATCTAGCAGACTGTAGGTACCTACCTCCTACCTATCTAGAAAGTAACCTAGGTGCCCCTGAACTAGATTGTTCGCAATATTGAACTATTAGTTCATAAAACAAAAAAAAAACATACATCCAAAGTCTTGAGGCGAAACCAACTCGTTTTCACAGAAGTCTTTAGAAGGTGGTGAGTTTGTCGCAAAGCATTTATTTTCCGATCGACACCATGTACACTGATTAAGGCGAAGACAATCTTGGCAGGACTGTTTAACTTTACACACAGATTCCTCAGTAATGGCATAGGGTCCTTTAGTCGAACTCTCTCCATACACTGCTAGAGCAAGTAAGCAAAGTACTGTAAATACTTTCAACATTTTGAACAACTTTAATATTACTTGATTTAACTTTTTATTCAGTCATCTGTTTTGACTGAGGTTCACAACAATAATGTAATTTTATTTGGATCATTGATATTCATACGCTACGTCGTAAAGTTAGTGTTTTAACGATAACCCCTGGTTCAAGCATAATTGCGCAAATATATTAAATATAGGTACGTATGCCAGTAGGTAGGTACCTAAGAACCTACCATCTTACGTGTGTTACGGTAACTGTATAGAGATGGGACGCTTAAATATTTATCTACTGGGTGGGCCTATTAGACTACGCTGTCGGCAGGGCCCTGTCTGACTCACTGTCTCTTTCTAGTCGTTCCATCAGAGTGAGACGTCTATACAAATCGTGCCCTGCAGACAGCGTAATGTAATAAGCGCTTACCCCATAACCGGCCAAGTGCTAGTCGGACTCGCGCACGAAGGGTTCCGTACCATCTATATATATAAAAATGAAATGCTGTTCGTTAGTCTCACTAAAACTCGAGAACGGCTGAACGGATTTATCTTATCTTTGTCTTGAAATGTTCGTGGAGGTCTAGGGAAGGTTTAAAAGGCGAGAAAAAATCGAATAATTACCGGGAAAACCCTAAAAACAGCCCTTTCTATTTCCCATACAAACGTTTTCTAGAGTCAATTTGAACTTTATTGCTATTCAATAAAGTTCATATTAAATTATAATCACTCACTGTTGTCTGAGCAATTTAGGTGTGTTCCTAACGTCAAAGAGTCAATTTGCAATTTATTACCGCTGCATAAAGTTTTGTTTGTTTTGAAATTAATTTATACAAAAGTTTAGGTCTTTTATTTATCGATTGAGGCAGTACGAAGTCTGCCGGGTCAGCTAGTCTATATATATAAAAATGAATTGCTGTTCGTTAGTCTCACTAAAACTCGAGAACGGCTGAACGGATTTATCTTATCTTAGTCTTGAAATGTTCGTGGAGGTCTAGGGAAGGTTTAAAAGGCGAGAAAAAATCGTATAATTTCCGGGAAAACCCTAAAAACAGCCCTTTTCTATTTCCCATACAAACGTTTTCTAGAGTCAATCGTTTTCTAGAGTCAATTTGAACTTTATTGCTATTCAATAAAGTTCATATTAAATTATAATCACTCACTGTTGTCTGAGCAATTTAGGTGTGTTCCTAACGTCAAAGAGTCAATTTGCAATTTATTACCGCTGCATAAAGTTCAAAGTTGTACTAAAATATATATACAGAGTGTAACGGAAGGGGGTATCAACCCTGAAGGAGGTGAATGTGCTCATGAAACTCAACAACTTTCCCCAAAGAACATAGGTCGAAATATGAAAAAAGAATTTGGCCCTCCCATAGTAAATCAATCAGCTGGTAGTCAGTTTTGAAATTAATTTATACAAAAGTTTAGGTCTTTTATTTATCGATTGAGGCAGTACGAAGTCTGCCGGGTCAGCTAGTTATCTATAAAAACGGCAAAAAAATCATGTCTGTAGTATGGGAGCCCCTTGTATTTTAATATTTATTAGAGGTAATCTGTTTTTTTTTTTTTATTTGTTGTTATAGCGGCAGCAGAAATACACCATCTGTGAAAATTTCAACTGTCTAGCTATCACGGTTTATGATGAAATACAGCCTGAGCTGTAAAAACGGAAAAAAACATGTTTGTTGTATGGGAGCTTTGCTCGGCGCGGCGGTTGGTGGCACAAACTCAATAAAATATTACATTCACTTATTCATCAGACTGCTTTAACATCAATCAATATGCTGCTCTGTTTTGAAACAGCTGCAAACGAGAAGCAAACAGGCATTTTGTTTTCCTCATGAGTTTAGGGCACAGATATTCAATCTTTGCTTAAAGCAAGCAAGCAGGATGAATAGCTTAATATGAATTTAGATTCGACCTCATATGAACGACACTTTTTTTGTGTGAATTCTTCGAGAACACCCGCCAAAAAGTGTCACGTGATATGAAGTCGCAATGAAAAACTAAATTTTTAATTGTCATCGAAATTTAGGCCTTATTTTCGTTATGCTAAAGTGAAATTGCCAATTCTATTGAGAAAAGCATGAAATCTCGGAAATACGCGATTTTTCAGTTATGAAACCTGGTTCGATCGATTATATTCCCCCAAAAATCCCTATGTTGCAAACATCATCGAAAATTACAGCGCCATTTTCTAGAAGGAACTCAAAACATATCGTTACGTACAATATTCCTCGTTTAAACAGATAGGCGACGCCGGCTCTGCGCACCTAATAATAATTATTATAATCTGTTTTTGAGTATTTGTTGTTATAGCGGCAACAGAAATATATCATCTGTGAAAATTTCAACTGTCTAGAGATATCACGGTTCATGAGATACAGCCGGTGACAGACGGACAGACGGACAGCGGAGGCTTAATAATGGGGTCCCGTTTGGCACCCTTCGGGTACGGAACCCTAAAAATACAGGATGTTGATTTGTAAAGTAACGCCGAGCTCAGATGTTGTTATTTACATGATACTGAAGCTAAAAAAAATATAAAAAAAATATATTTTTTGTTCAGTATTTTTTCTTTAAATTAATTATTTATTTAAAAAATAAAAATAAACATGTAAATGTGGTCTGAAAAGAGTCGCACGGGATGGGGTGGGGCTCAGGGCACGAGGGAGAGTCTGTTAGCACTTGTGCGCGGTGGCTGGCGGGGGTATCCACACTTTTAGGTAATTTCAGGAAAATTTTCAGATGGTAATATAAGAATGAAAATTATGCGAGGGAAAATTCAAACTTTTATTTTGTCATCACATCAGCGATACGTAAATTATCAACCCTGAGTCGGGCGTAACTTTACAAATCAACACCCTGTATAGTTTCGTCGTGAGAGCACAGCGGTACTATACAGACTGTGAGTAGGTACCTAAGTTAGGCATGGCTATTTATTGAAATACACCCACCCCACCAGCCTCTCTACTCTACATCTCTACCATTCAAGTCAAGACGTACAGCCGTTCAGTTATTTTACCTCCAGAAACCTCTTTGCCTGTCTTTCTAGTTGTACGGAATCCATAGAGCTAGAAAGAGAGGCAAAGCAGTTTCTGGAGGTAAAATAACTGAACGGCTGTACGTCTTGACTTGAATGGTAGAGATGTAGAGTAGAGAGGCTGGTGGGGTGGGTGTATTTCAATAAATAGCCATGCCTAACTTAGGTACCTACTCACTAGATGGACTCAATATGCTAGAAATGCATGAAAATGACTAAAAAAAACAAGTTACCTTGTACCATGTTGTGAGAGTCAGAGACATGCCCCATTAGGGCCTCTGATACAACTTTACGACTACTACTACCGAGTAGCGATAGTAGCCCTTTGTGTAGATTTAATTCATAAGGCGATTCCAGATATATGTGATTTAAGTCCCGACTCCCGATTGCTCCCCTCCACACCGCCCTATCAAATCAAGATGATCAGTCAGTATTATTTAGTTTTGCTACTCGACGTCATCGTCAGTCAGATGTCACTGTATTCCAACAAACAAATATAAAATAAAAGATTTTTATCTGTGAACTGTACACTCGTAGGCTAGGACGAACTACCTCTCGTAGGTAAGCCTAACTGGACTAAGCGATGATACGAGTCGCGATTATGCTCGACTCGAATCACCCGGATCGTATTTGAAGCCGACTCGGATCGTGATACGAGTCGGCTCGGGCTCGTATCACCCATACGCCCATACGAGTTCGCGGTTTGCGTTACGAGCCGATACGATGCGAACACGCGGGAGCAGGCGGCGGGCGGGGGGTGGTAAGGTAACTCGTCGCGATGCGAGCGAGTCGAACCATCATCGACGACGACGACGAAACGGGTCGACGACCCCCCTGGCTATGCTTGCCGGTTCAAAGAGTATAACTAGGTAGTAGTGCCTAATCAAGTAATTTTTTTTTAGTAAACTGATGGATGACATTACCTACAAAGTACTTTTTTGCAATGCATGATGTTAATAAAATAGTCATATTCTTGAATATTCATAAGGAAGGAGGTAAAAAAAAGTACGTAATGCGGAGTTTGGCTAGTAGTCCAATGGCTTCGCTATATTGCACTATATTATGTTTGTGCTTTAGGTGTTTCATCAGCGTTGAGGTAGTATTGCCAAGATACTTGTAACTGCAACCACATATCTTGCAGGACACTTTACTGGTGTCCTCCGTGTTTTTTGAGAAAAACTCCCATGCTACACTTTTTCGTGGAGGAGCCATTGTTTTAATTTGACTGAGTGAGAAAGTGCTAGAAAGAAGTCTGATCTGAAGGAACTAACTTCCGAGGGAACTAACTTCCGTCCGGTTCGAACGCGCGCGCGCGCGCGTCGGTTTCCGTTTCCTCGCTCAGCCGCCATCGATAGATCGATCGATCCGAGTCACCGACTCGTATCGGTGTGAGGAGGGTCTACCGACTCGTATCGATGTGAGGCGGGTCTGTTCGCTCTGTGGTGAACGAACGAAGCGTCTCGCGCGTCGCGTAATGCGAGTTGATCCGATTCTGTAAGAAAGACGATTCGGTTCGGCTCGTATGGAAATGGAATCGAATCAATCCGGATTGAGGGCTCGGTTCGCCCACCGCAACATTTTTATTGTTGTAGATTATTTAATATCGATCGAATGTGTTAAATGTTGCCTAATAAAATGTTTTGTAAATGTGTAATATTTCTGCTAACCCTACCTCTGAGTGACGTCACAAGGTCACCGGCAAACTTATAGCGAACGGGTAGTATTTTGCAATGACATTTGTAGGAGTGGGTCGTCTTCGATTTTTTCAAAGACGAAAAGAAACTAGTTTTCCCGATTCGAAAACGAGTATTCAAAACGGTTTCGTTGGCGACTGGTTTTGATTTGAAGAACGAACTCGAAGCGGTCGGCCTAAACCGGTCGGAGCGAAAACAGTCGGTGCGCGGACGAAACGAAAGCGGTCGGTGCTAAACCGGTCTATGCCAAACAGGTCGGCGCGAAAATAGTCGGACGCGGACGAGACAAATGAGCTCAAAGCGGTCGGCGCTTAACTGGTTGGTGCCGTCCGACTGGTTTAGAAGTACTGCTTTTCCTGAGAACGAAAAACTAGTTTGTCGTTCCTGGAACGTAAATGGTACTTTTAAACGGTGCGTCTTCGAAACGCTCACTCCTAGACATTTGTTTGTAGAGAGACTGAGACTTGTCAAATGAACGTGAAAACGTGAAATGAATTATTAATGAACTGGCGGAGGCGGCGGCGGAGGTACTAGGTATAATTATAATTAAATTCATTCGTGATAATTGAAACAAAAAGTAAACTTTAGAAAAAACCGACTTCCACAAACCCTATTTGATTAGATTGAGTTTAATACAAACTGTAACCCTTACCCCCCCCCCCCCCCTTGGGGAATTAATTTTGTCAAATCCCATCACAGTGCTACCCCACGCTACTAAGGAACCTCTGTACAAAGTTTCATGGCTCTAGGTCCACCGGTTTAGGCTATGCGTTGCCTGCCCGCCAGCCACGCATTGTATTTGTACCTAGTATTGAGCAGATCTGGTGGCCATATGTGGTCTTCATGAGCAGTTCCGCATCACAATATTATGCTTACCATGTGCATTTGCACGAGTTATTATGAAAAACATAAAAATCACTATAGGTCTGCCTATAATATTTGAAGAGTTCCCTCGATTTCTCCAGGATCCCATCATCAGATCCTGACCTGGTGTCAATGGGACCAATGGGAAGGTAAACCCTTTCAAACAAAAAAATAATTTTCCAAATCGGTCCATCCGTCTAGGCGCTATCGGGGAACATACATAAAAAATAAAAATAAAAAACAAATATCCGGACGAATTGTAAACCTCCTCCTTTGGGAAGTCGGTTAAAAATGAAATTCGCTTGTTGTGAACGTGCTTGCGGAACTATATTGTGTTTGTCTACTAAACATAATTATATATAGGCATAGGTATTACTTATTATTTTTATAAATGTAATATATGATTACTTATTATTTTTCTTGTTTCAGGTGTTTGTCCTACTAACAAAATAGCCTTCACAAAATAAATTACATTTTTGGCATAAGTATAAGTATATATTTTTTTTTTTTTTCCCTAATGGCAATGTACGTCTGGTACTTTTGCCAGCGTCAAGTTTTTTTTTTAAGATTTTTTGTTTTGCATTTAAAGTTAGGGAAACGTATTATAAGATAAGGAAAAAAAACGGAAATGATACGGAATTTGGAATAATAGGAATTAACATCAGTTTGTAATATTTACATAAAATATATTATTATTTACATTTAAGGACATTTTATACATAAGTATAGATAATTATGAATAGGAAATATGTATTCATATTTTAATATTATTATTTTTTAAGAATTTAACAATACATTTATAAATATTTACATTGAAATTATATAAAAGGCAGGACACAGAGGATGGGAATGGAACTCCGAGAGAAATGAGCGCTGCAATAAAAGATGAACAGTCATACAACGAACAAGCAAACAATATGTGATTTAAGTCTCCCACGTCAGCCCCGCAAGCACATGCAGGCCCCTGCACAATACCAAGCCTGGCAAGGTGGGCTGGTGTACACGTGTGACCCAAGCGCATGCGGATAATAGTGGAAGTAAGTAGTTTTCCAAGTTTGTTCTTTCTAAACCATGGCCTTGAGGGAATTGAAGGTTGGATATTTCTATAAAATCTGCCAGTATCAGTATTTTCTGCCCATAATTTATTCCAAGCTTCAACCATAAAAGCCTTAGGCAAAGAAGACAAGTCCGGAACGTAATTTTGGAATGGAACCATATCTCCACAAACCACAGCCTCATTTGCACATTTGTCTGCCGTCTCATTGCCCAGTATGCCACAATGAGAGGGTATCCAAGCAAAAGACACATAAATACGCTGTTCTGTGCACTTCAGTAGAAGATTTCGTACGTCGTATATAACAGGAAGATCAATAGAGAAGAAGGGAAATTTTAACAAAGCCTGGAGAGAGCTAAGCGAATCCGTCAAAATTATAGTACGTTTCAGTTTCATTAACATTATATATTCAACAGCTTTTAGAAGGCCCACACATTCACCAGTATATACAGAAGATTCCGGAGGAAGTTTGATTTTTTGTACAATATTATATTGAGAGTGGAATAGGCCCACCCCCACACAGCTGTCCGGGTGTTTCGAGGCATCAGTATATATTGCGTGATATCCATTCCAATCAGTGTTTAATGTATTCGTCAATTCAGCATTTGGTCCGTTAAATTTAGATATGCCCAAATTAAGTCTCACATCGGGAGCGAGTACTAGAGCATCATACGAACATTCAAATACAGGCAAGATCTTTGAATTATAGTGAGATGAAGGGATAGTGTTAAATTTTATTAAACTTTGGATCAAAAGAGGTTTGCTCTTTCGATTCCAATAGTCTGCTGTTGATATTAAGTCTGATAAATGAGCCAATTTACTATGCAAAGGGTGTGCAGAAAGCTGCAGACAACGGCTTAGAAATCTGTCCGATATAAATTGCCTTCTAATATGCAAGGGAGGTTCCACACATTCAACTTGTAGGCAATTTATTGGACTAGATTTCATAGCACCCAAAATAATTCTAAGAGCTTTAGACTGAATAGCGTCTATTTTTTTTAAGACCAGCGGCACTACCTGGTTCTAATAGAAATGTACCATACTCTAGCACACTTCTAATCAAAGCATTGTAAATTAATTTCAATGAAAAAGGATGAGCACCCCACCAAACTCCAGCAAGACATCTAATGATGTTTAAAAGACGTTCACACTTTGCGGTAATGTATTCGAAATGTGGTAATCCTGTGAGATGAGAGTCTAAAACTACTCCTAGAAATTTTACTTTATCTTTAACCGGGATGATATTGTTATTATACGTGACGACAACATTCGTGTGATCTTTCCGATGCCTAGTAAATAAAACTATTGTACTTTTGTCAGCTGAAAGGTCCAACCCATTCTCAACCAACCATGGATGAAAGTTCTCAAAACATTCGTTTAAGGAAACGCACAAATTACCAACAGATTTACCCGCCACATAAAACGCTAGATCATCTGCATATTGCAGAACGTCCACAGAATCACCCACAAAATTTTGCAAGTCATGAGTATATATGCTGTACAGAATGGGAGAAAGGACAGACCCTTGTGGAAGGCCCTTCCAAACTACTCTAGACAAACTATGATTGTCAATATGTACATTAATATTTCTTTCATATAACATATTTATAATAAAATTGTTCAACATTGGAGGAACCCCAACCATTTCAAGTTTACGTTTTAGAATAGAGACTACAACGCTATCGTAAGCAGCTCGAATGTCAAGAAAAGCAGCCAAAACTGAGTCATTGGTTGTAAATGCTATACGTATATCGGTTGTAATAATGCTTAGACTATCAATGGTACCCCTTCCCTTTCTGAATCCATATTGTGATGGAGCAAGCAAATTATTATGTTCAATGAACCATTCTAACCGGATTTTAATTAAGTATTCTGCAATTTTAGCTATGACAGATGAAAGAGCAATAGGTCTATAAGATGATGCATTATTTGAAGGTTTACCAGATTTTAAAATAGGAATGATGGTTTGGGATCTCCAGGAAGGAGGGATGTTGCCTGAATTAACTATTGTATTTATTATATTAAGGAAGAATAACAATGAAGTGTCTGAAAGATTGACAATGAAAGAATACATTACACTATCTTCCCCAGGCGATGAATCCTTTACATGGGTAAGAATGCCTTTCAATTCATTTAATGAAAATGGAGAATTTAAACCTGTGTGGGAGTAGCTGAAGTATAAAGAAGAAATGGAAAGCTCTTCCGGAACAAACGGTGGTGCCAAATTATCAATAAATTTTTCAGCTAGGTCAATGGACAACTTGGAAGAGGAGGGCGGTTCAAAGGCAGATCTAAATCTTCTAACATTTTTTCAGATCAGTGATGGTGAAACACCTGGACATAGAGAGGCACAGAAATTATGCCAACCTTCACTTTTTAGGGTTCCGTACCCGAAGGGTGCCAAACGGGACCCTATTACTGAGACTTCGCTGTCCGTCCGTCCGTCCGTCCGTCCGTCCGTCTGTCACCAGGCTGTATCTCATGAACCGTGGTAGCTAGACAGTTGAAATTTTCACAGATGATGTATTTCTGTTGCCGCTATAACAACAAATACTAAAAATCAAAAGAAATTTAATATTAAGGGGGGCTCGCATACAACAAACGTGATTTTTTTGCTCATTTTTGCTCGATATTGATAATGGTAGCAGGTAGACGCTTAAAATGTTCACAATATATTGAGTATATTATTTACTTAAAAAATAAATAATTAAATTAAAATTAAATTAATATTTAGGGGGGGCTCCCATACATTTTTTTTTGCGGTTTTTTATAGATAATGGCACGGAACCCTTCGTGCGCGAGTCCGACTCGCACTTGGCCGGTTATTTTCTTTCTAAGAAGAGTTTTACTAGCATTGGCTACCTCTATATAGATGTCATAGTTTTCTGTTGTCATACTGTCTCGATAATTTATCTCTGCCTCTTTCCTTTTCTTTACTGCATCTGAGCAGTCGCTATCCCACCACGGAGGTGAAGGAATTTTCTTTTTCCTACCATTTTTAATAGGGATGGTCGCGTCTGCAGCCTCCACCAAAACCTGAGCGAAAGATTCAGCATCCATAGTATCTTCATCAGCAAGTTTCTGATCAACACGAATTTTAAAGGCAACCCAATCAGCACTACTCATTCTATGTCTAATACGAGGTTTATTTGGCAAGTCTAATATTTTTAAAAAAGGAAATGAAATTAATATGGGACAGTGATCACTACCAAATGTATTATCTATTGTAGACCAAGACAGTTTTGAGGCTAAATCTGTAGAACAAATAGATAAATCTACAGCACTTTTATTCTCTCCAGGCTTTGTCAAACGGGTTGCTGAACCTGTGTTCAAAATGCACAAATTATGACTATTTACAATATCTACAATTCGAGCGCCATAAGGATCGGAAATTCCGCATCCAAACGATTGATGATGAGAGTTAAAATCACCCAAAACTAGAAAGGGTTTTGGTAAAATAGAAAATATATTACTAATTTCGTTTAATATATTTACAGATGGGCGAGAAAAATATACAGATACTATACAAATGTTATTTACAATGACGGCAATTATAGATATTTCATCGAAGTGCGATGGAAGAGGAAAAGGAGTAAAAGGGATAGATGAATTGATGAGTATGGCAACACCGCCATACCCATCATCTCTGTCCTCTCTGACACAAGAATATCCAGACACCCTGAAGAGGGCGCCTGAATCCATCCAAGTCTCAGAGAGAGCGACAGAAAATGGTCTATATTTATTTAGCATATAAATTAAATCGGGTTTTTTAGGTACAAGACTTCTGCAATTCCATTGCAGGATGGCTTGGTTGGCCATTTTTGAAGGTGTTTGAGATGATGTTTAATAGAGAGGCAACGTCGCGTCGTACGGTTGAGAAGAAGGGAAGGAAGATGGAGAAGCAGTTAAAGCTTTAATCAGTGCAGTGATGAGTTCTACGATGTTTTCATTAGAAAACGGTAAAGGAGCTGCTTGTAAAGCACACCCATTTGACTGTGAGGAGGATGGCTCAACCGTGAAGGACATGTGGGCCTCACGATCATAGCCCTTAGAAAGTTTGGGAATTGAGCGAGGCTTCAGGAAGACAGTCTTTTTGTGAGATTCTGAGTTCGATTTCGAGTGAGCAGCCAGCAGTGGGCGAGATTGATTTGGAGATGAAGGAGGAGATGAAGATACTATTTCTGCGAAGGATTTCGAAACATTGGGATGTAAGCGACTTGCTTCAGAATAAGAAACGCAGTTATGTGCCATATATGTTTTGATTTTGTTTTGTCTCTCGAACTCTGGGCATGCTTTACTTGTGGCGAAGTGATGGCCTTTACAAGATAGGCAATGCGCACTGTCAACCTCTACGTCACAACTGTCACCAGTATGATCCTGGCCACATTTGTAACATCGTGGTTTTGAGCGGCACTTTGCCTTTGTATGGCCGAAACGGCAGCAATTGTAACACTGAATTGTTGGATATGTATAGAGTTCGACAGGGAGGGCATTATAGCACATAAACACTCTTTTAGGCAGTATTTGTCCATCAAAGGTGAGTACAACCGTTTGACTGGGCTTCCATTCAGGTACCGGGCCATGTACTTTATAATTAAAGCGTCTTGCTTTAATTACTTTTCCACAGCCAATAGGAACTGAAATGTTATCCATTACTTCTTCCTCTGACCATTCAGGGGGCACATTACGCACCACACCCATCCTGGTCACATTGAACGTCGGTAGAAACGCTTTTAAGTTTTGTTTTGTCAACTCATTATCACTAAAAAAAGCATTAGCGTCATTATAGTTAGAGAAAGCTAATTCTATTTTGTTTCTGCCTAGTCTTTTAACGCTACCTTGGATTATATTCTTACAGTCATGTTTTTTTAAGAATCTACCAAAAGACACTGGATGAAGTGTAGATGATGGATCCATTCCTTGTACGTGAATTAGATAGGGCGATGCATCAGTCGATTCATACAGGGACCGGCCAACTCGCGGGGCTGAGTTAGGTACTACCGAATTTACAGTCGTTGAGATTGAGACTTTGTCCACAATAGCAGGAGATTGAACCTGTGTGTCGGACTTTGATATCTTTCTTTCTTTAGTAGCTTGTTCGCTTATAACCTGTTTGTCAGAGTCAGACTCACAAGAACAAGAGACCTTACCCTCGTGAGCATTTTGTCTACGCTTTTTATTGCAATGCTTACAGATCTTATTCTTTATATTTTTTCTCTTTCTCCGTGAGTGTTGGATGGACCCATCTGTGTCCATCGCCGTAGAATCCGAATGAGAAATCGTCACATTACAACCAACAGCCGGGGGGGAGTTTCCTCCCCCCGGGTCTGACTCATCCATCGACTACCAAGTAAGTGAAAAAACTTACCAAATGTCAGCAAAAATATATGTACAATTAATAAAATAAGAATACTAAGCTATTTAAAGAATAAAGACAAACAAACTGATCCTAAAACCAATATTTAGATAATTTTAAATTTTTCAGCTCGTAAAAAACACCCGCCCGAACCGGACGTTTCCCGCGCTTTTTTCATAAGTATATATACCTACCTACATTTTTATACCGAGATTCTCACCGTTTTGTGCAAGCTTAGATTGACATTGGCAACCCACGGTGCGTTCCGCGACATCGCTGTCAGCGCTGTAATCGATTACAGCGTCTACAATACCGTTCCGAATCAGTTTTGACGTGACAACGATATCTCAAAATGGACGCTATGACGTCATGAATGACATCATCAACTCCGCCATGTTGGGATATCAATGACCATAGTCGAGAACGAGAGCACTGATAGATCGTGAGAGCTGTCACTCTGACAGCTGACAATCGAACTAAGAACAGCAACCAGCAGACACTCCCGAGTTGCGTTCGTTTATTCACACCCGGTGTAGGGTATGTACACGTGATGTACACGGTGTTAAAACACTGCATAAAGAACGCTGTTTAGAGTGAATAAACGAACGGCCGCCGGCCGGTGTGATATCTGGTGTCAACACCGTACACCGGGTGTGAATAAACGAACGCAACTCTGAAGCTCCATAATTGTTGATATCCTCACTTAATCACTCAATACAAAGAAATTTTAAATACTACGACTGTCTACGACTAAAATTTCAAAAAAATAACAAAAGTTTGATTATAATAGTTTGACATCTGTCAGTGTTGACGTCTACCGTCGCGTTTTATCGTTCCGAATGGATATCTGTGATAGACGCTGGTGGTCGTGATTTCCCATTCGTTCGGAACGGTCATGATGGTCGTGACGTTACGTGAGCGATGATAGATAGCGCTGATAGCCCGTCGCGGAACAGAAGGCAAACTGAAATATTTTCTTGCTGTTTTGGATTGTTGTTTTATATAATTATAAAATGGAGAACTATTCTAAAGGTAAAAATGTCGAAGAAGAACTACAACGCGATAAAATACCTATCAAAGATCTACCACACAACTTTCTTTGGATGCAGGTAATTTACTTTTAGGTTATTCTTTCTTAGCAGGTTTCTGTTCAGATTGATGTTCAAGTTAACATATAACTTTTTGTTATTATCTTCGTAATTTTTTCAGGTGAAGGGTGGCAGTAAAATGACCAACCTATTGTCTCATGCCTCGGGAATATTAGAAGATAAATCTTCTGGTGCCGTTGTGTGGAGCGGAGCAGGGGTCGGCATAGCTAAAGCTGTATCTTGTGCTGAGATCCTCAAAAGACAGTTTTCAATAGAGCATCAAGTGACAAAACTCACATATAAAAAGTAAATAAGTATACCTACCTACTTATAGTGACTACCAAAACTGAACTTCAGTCTGTTCGACAAAACTGAACTTCAGTCTGTTCGACAAAACTGAACTTCAGTCTGTTCGACAAAATCTAGCCCCCTTATTGATTAAAAAAAATTCCAGGAGTAACTTTGTTAATAAGGGGATAGGTATAATCTCAAAACAAGTTCTAGGTTAGTGAAGAACTATAATTTTTTCACTTACATAGGGTAGATGGAAACTCTTAATTAAGCCACATGAGCCAGACAAGTATATTTAATTAATTTAATAGCTACTATGGTAGGACATTATTTTATGCTGATGAATTTGGATTTCATTGCAAAATTATAAATATAATTTTCCATTTCAGAGTTGAGGAGTATTGGGAACCAAAAGTAGATGGCTTGGAGACTATTGTTGTAAAAAGACAAATTCCTGTAATTCATATCCTGCTATCAATAGATCCTATTGCAGACACAAGCCAAATAGGGTATGTTGTGTTATCCTGTTATGTATAAGTATTAAATGATGTACATGAAGTTATATATTGCTGTCTTCAGTAGGTACATAGTTAGCTCAAAGTTGATTACACTCCAGTCATTCAATCTTGGAAAATGTTTTTGTATACAATTTTCAATTTATGTATTATTTATATGGTTTCAGTTACCAAAGCAGGCAAGGCAAGCAGTTCTGGGAACAAAGTAACCACAGAAGCAATACCAATAGCAAGCCTCATTCAAACTATAAATCAAAGAAACCATACAGGAATAAAAATAGGGAACCAAAATAAACCATAACATTATCCTACTGAGTTTTAATCCTATCATGGAAGTGTGGAAGTTTATAAAATAAATAATGCTACATAGTCACTCATTTATTTAGAAAATAAATACAGATTACATACATTTTACACTAAAAGCATAGAAAATATGTCTTGAAACTTTTTTATAAACAGCAATATGAAAGAACCTAAAACAGTTCTACTGTAACTTCTTATGCCATAATTAATTTAAAGTACAATATACAAGTACTTGTAAAGTTAAAGTAAAGACCTAATTGCTAATGATTAAACAGATGAATTGAAAGTTTATGTAGTTACTTTCACATTAGAGATCACTTGAGTGAGATGCCTGTCTCATGCCTCTGACTCGCCCACTGGTGCAGCAATGGGTACTTCATCATCAAGTTTGGGTACAATCAGGATTTCCTTAGATATGATGTTGTATTTTGTGACAAAGTAAGTAAATCTCTTGCACAAATGGGTTTCCTTCTCGAAGGCATCAAATATGGAGCGGTGATGGAAGTAGGCATGTGAGAAGATCCTGTAAACTCTTCTGCAGACTGATCCCAACTTTGCCACTGAAGATTCCTTGATGCTGACCCTGGTGATAAATGAAAGAAAAATTACAGAAAGTTGAAGATGGCAACATCATCATTGTATGGTGAAAAAGATAAGCTCTACACAGCACATTAGTTTATAAACCTGTATATTTTCTAGACATGTTTTTTTTATAATAAGTATACATCACAATCAAGATACTATCATGTTTTATCAAAATACCTGCTTGGAAAGTACTTGTTGCTATTCAATAAGCAAGCAGCACCATCAAGAGTGTGTCGAGTGTAGTCAATAGCTGGGCACTCTTTTGGTGTCTTGTGGGCTGCACACAAGAATATCCACTGCTCTGTCGCAGTCATCTGGGTGCAAGTCTCCGGTTTACATTCACTCTGCAGTCTTACTGCCAGGCCATTCAGCTCCATGCATAATTGCCTGGAATAAATAAATTAAGGGGGTTTATTGAGGGCAACAAATAACAATCAACCAACCTGCACAAGGGTGTTTTTATTTTAAAAAGGAGTTTTCCTAACTCCACCGCACGCAGCAGTTTTGCCACAGCATACTGGTCCCTAAATATTCTTTTTATCATAGATTACATTCCGAGCTCCGCAACAGTGCCGCAACTGCACTGCTTGAATGTATGGGGACCAGTAGTGCTGTGGCAGCACTGCTGTGTTAGAATACTAAAGAAAACTCAGGAAAATATGACATTATAAACCTTTAAGAGGTTTGCAAAGACCCAGATGTTACCAAAAATAATGTTTGCCACCCAGACATAAAGGTGTACCAAATTGCAAAATTCGCCAGTCTTGGTCGAACGTTAGTAGTCAGCTTTACCTCAGGTGCTCATACTTCCACACTCCCTCGTCCTGAGCTTCAGGCATCTTGAAGATGGCCTCAAGGTTGGCAGGGTCCCGGCGGATGGTTTGTTGAATGAATTGTTGAACAGCAAGGGTGCTGTCCATCTCCTCGAAAGGCTCGTCGGGCCAGTGACAAAAGTCCTGCAACGAACATCAAGGTATGCTGACAGGATTCGATGTTATTGAAAGAGATCGAATCGAGATTGGAATAGCTTACCTTAGCTTTGGTCCCAGGGCAGTTACGACGCAATATCTGAACTCCATCGGCCATATTATTTATACGATGGTTTGGTGCACAGTATCAGAATAGATTTTATCGCAGATTCGGTTGCTTTTTACCTCTATTTTCAGATTTTTAACATTACGGACACAAAATCTCGGTCGAAAAATGCAAAATTGCAAATAAATGTAAACTAGGGTACGTTAAACATCGATAGACTATCGATAGTATCGATAGTAAATGGCTATCGATACTATCGATAGTTTTTCTAAACTATCGATCGATTGTTTACTCTAGTAATACTATTACATCCCTAGAGGCGAGGCATGCAGGTTTGAGATTGTGTTCTATGGTAAGGGAATTGCCGTACGTATATAATTTATTTACATGAAAAAAGTCAGTTTGTGGATGTTTCCTCGCGACATTGAAGTTGTTATTTGTTATAACTTCAATGTTGCGAGAAAACATCCACAAACTGTATATAACGCAGAAATAGGTTAAAAGAAAAGAGATTAAACGAAATTTTGTTTATAAAACAAAATAGCTGCTATTTTGATTATTGATTTTTGACTTTAATAATTGAAGTCACAAATCAATCATCAAAATAGCAACATGGGTATGTATTATGATAAATGCTGATTTTTTATTTCTATTTCGAATATATAATGAAAATAAAACTCCGTTACGTGTAATATTTTCTTGATATCACGCTTAGCCAAAAAAAAATAAACTATCGATAGGCTATCGATAGTTTTTAGTGAAACTATCGATACTATCGAATTACCAAACTATCGATGTTTAACGTACACTAATGTAAACGTCAAACTATTTTTTTTCCATCTTTATCCTTTTGGATAGGCAAGGGCAGTCAAAGCCGTACAGCCTGTTCATGGTGATTCTTTCTTCATTCGTCTATTTCTGTTTAGGCCAAAGCCTGGTCTTTTGTTTATTCAGTCATATCCATAAATGGGCAATCACCCGGAATTATTCCACTTTGTGGAATAATTCCGATATTCTTCCAGAATTATTCCAAATCCTTCCATTTTGATGGGAAAATATGTGTAAATATGGAAAAATTAAGATGTTTTACAAAGATATTGGGGCCAATTCTCTAGGGCACACGCACTAAAATTACTTGACAATATTAGCTCCGACGCTCTTACGCGGTTGCAATAGATTTCATTTTCGAACTCACTTTTGAATTAGTTCATCAGTACATTAAAATAATTCAAAAGTAAGTTTGAAAATGGAATCTATGGCTACCGCATAAGAGCTGTCGGACTTAATATTGTCAACTAATTTTAGTGAGTGTAACCTAGAGAATCGGCCACAATGAATTGAAACCTGCACCTGCAAGGAAAAAAATCCTCATGATATAAGTTATTAGACCAATAACTTATATCATGAGGATTTTTTTCCTTGAACGTCACATAAGCGAGATATTTGATATTTTAGATTGCCAAAAGCTTTTTTTTGCAAAATCATTAAATCTTAAGACTTGGTGATAATGTTATTTAACATTGTTGACAGATGTCACTTTGTTGACAGGGGTCACTACTTTTGACCAGTGTTCCCATTTTTTACTGGGGTCACTCTAACATCTCGCTTATATGACACTTTAGGTCGATTTTCATCATGACATAAATTGTTTTTCTAATAGTATTCTATCAACCTGTGTAAGTTTAAATTCGATATCTTTGTAAAACACCTTTATTTTAGACTATTTACACATATTTTCTCATCAAACTTGTGTAAATATGGGAAAATTAAGGTGCTTTTAAAAGATATCGAAATGAAACCTGCACACGTCGATAGAAGACTATTATAACAACAAATTATGTCACAAGGAAATCTGTCCTAAAGTATCACATTACCGAGATATTTTAGTGAATGATTTTGCAAAAATAAACCTTTGGCACTCGAATCTTGAATCAAATATCTCGCTTATGTGACGCTTTAGGAAAAAAAATCTCATAACATAAAATGTTGGTATAGTAGTCTTCTATCGACTTGAGCAGGTTTTAATTCGATATCTTTTTAAAACACCTTCATTTTTCCAATTATCCAACTTTTGGAATTTTACCAAACTGGGCGATTTGGAATAATTCCCAGCGCCCACTATGGGCCTATTAGACTACGCTGTCGGCAGGGCCCTGTCTGTCACTGTCTCTTTCTAGTCGTTCCATCAGAGTGAGACGTCTATACAAATCGTGCCCTGCCGACAGCGTAATGTAATAAGCGCTTTAAATCTTGACTCGTTTTGTACCCTCCACTCCACAGATTACAATGTGTACCCTCCCTTTTGGACCCAACCCAAACCTACCGCATTTGCCGCGATTACCTATTAAGTATTGGTTGGTTGGTGTGTGTGTGGGCGTTCTTTTACACCTGCACTTGACACTAATCAAAATGAGAACGGGTACTATTCGCCTTACTTCGCTGTTAAGTAATCTAATCACTCACACTAAACAGCGGCTGTCCAGCCAGTGCCTGTAAACAATGTTAAAGGATAGCGAAACGAA
The DNA here is from genome assembly GCA_963457715.1 of Argyresthia albistria. NCBI lineage: Eukaryota > Metazoa > Arthropoda > Insecta > Lepidoptera > Argyresthiidae > Argyresthia > Argyresthia albistria. The sequence continues at coordinate 5,742,403 of OY735257.1, read as the reverse complement.
ACGATAACTTTTTATGTATGCGATTTGACATTTGGCATCGCTAAGGTGACGTCACCTTTACCCTATCCAACATAGGATGATCTCTGACAGGCTGTCAGTGACAGCTGTCAGTGTCAAAACACGCCTATAAGTATCGTATTTTTCGACGGTAAAATGTATAGAGACAATTAACATACTTTATTGGCAAATAGTGACGTGCTACACTTATCGTAAGACAAGTTATCGATCTTGACTCGAAACATACATATAATAGAATATTGATGATATTGTGTAAATTAAATAGATTGCAAACAACAAGGTACCTAAATGAAAAAGAAATACTACGTACGATCGTACATACGACTAATCGTACGACTCGACCAATCTACCCAGCTGACTGTAAATCTACAAGACGGCTCCAGCGAGTCCGAATCAGACTTTGATGATGGTGATTTGTGCTGTGAATCGATTTAACAAGAATAAAAACATATTACAACATCCAAACATTTGTTTGACTTGCTTGAAACATTCAGAAACTTATGTGAGAATTTCGATAATTTGTATCGACTTTATCCCCATGCCTAGTAAAGTCACAGTGACAAGTTGTCAGAGATCATCCTATGTTGGATAGGGTATAGCGAATCCAAATTAATGTCAAATCACATACATAAAAAGTTATCGTTTCGTTTCGCTAGCGTTAGCGTTTAACTTTGTCTAGAGGGCTGACGTCTCGTTGCTCGCACTTTACACTAATCAAAGTGAAAACGAGCTGAGGGCTGACAGCAGCAGTTGTCTTGTCGTTGTCAATGTCAATATGTCAATTGTCAATCATTGTCATGTTGATTGACTGACTGTGTTTTTTGCTTTAGTTAGTTACCCTAGGATCCTAGTCTGTGCTTTAGTTATTGTTCTAAGGTTATGTTTTGTTAAAAATATCGAAATTAGCCAAACAATATTGCTTTGTTCTTCTTTATCTAATATTTGATTGTGTAAAAGGCCTGCATAAATAATGAATGTATAGTACACTTGCTTCATTGTGAATACACGGGAGTTTAATCGTCATTATGTGGGAATTACCATTTATCAGTATCTTCATAACAATTTGTGCAGCAGCATCTACAGACATGACCCAGAATACTTTCGGAAAATACACTGAAGGTGTAATAGCTGCTTTTGGAGACTTCAATTCTGATGAATTAACAGATATGTTTGTAATATCAAACAATTCAAACATAGAAGTGTTTCTAGCTCATGATAAGGAACCATTTCTAAGGCCTTCCGTCTATGCTTGCAACTTTAGTAACGTCGTTATAACGAGTGTGGTGCCAGGTGACTATGATGGTGATGCTTATATGGACATTCTCATCACCACTCAGAGTGACAACTCTTCAGATCTACATGAAGTAAGAATCATCTGGGGGGCAATGGCCACATTGAACTGTAGTGAGGCACTTTTGATAAAGGCAATCACCAAGGGCCATCCACTTGTGATGGATTACAATCGAGATATGACATTGGATCTGTTTGGTGTTAATACAGACGGACAAAGAGTATTTTGGGTTTTCAACAGAAACCGCACTATACCTTTACAAATACCATTGGGAGACGAAATCTACAAAGAAATACAATTGCCTCATTCCCACTCTTTCTTAGATGTAAATGATGACAATGCTGCAGATTTGATGATCACAACAAAGTTTGATGTTGAAGTTTGGCTGAGTGATGATAATGAGTCACATAGATTCAAAAATAACAATAGTATACAATTTCCTCTAGGGTCTGCAACTATTTATGGACAAGCCCTATTCACTGATGTTGCTCTCTCAGGAGAATTTTTACTAGTCATCCCAGTTTGCTATGACATACAATGCCTAAATAGCACAATTTTGATCTATGACAATCACCAATGGCATGACTTGCAAGTGGACTTCAATGATGGAAAAGGCACTCTGTGGAGATTTGTACCTCCAAGAACTGAGATGTATTTGGACACAATCACAATGCGTAGTGGAGACTTCAATATGGATGGCTACCCAGATATACTGATGACCCTAAGTCCTACTAACAGCAATATAACCAGAGTGTTCCTACTGCATAATATGCCCTGTTCCTTGCCAGGATGTAAATTCCACAGAACATTTGAAGTACAGTGGGATAAATTTGATTCCTTCAGCAACAACATTGTTATGGCCACATTCTATGACTTGTACATGGATGGAGTACTAGACATAATCTATGTTATGAAGAATGATACAACCCAGAAGTATACTATGCATGCTTTCCGTAATGAACTGGAATATGACACTAACTTCATGAAAGTTATTGTTGTGACGGGATTGACAAATGCAAAGATACCAATAATAAATGAAACCCTAATCACAAGGAAACTAACATTTGGTAAGCACATGATCCATAATTGAAAAATATGTATATTTTATGTCCTTTTACAATTTACAAAAATACATTACAAATTTTTGAGAAATTGTACTATGAAGTAATAACTAACTTGGTATATTTCTTATGCCAGGTACAAACCTACCAGGACCTCGCATCAGCTATGGCACCTGGTCTCAAGAAGGCAACTACAGAACAGGTGTATGCGCCCAACTTCCACAATCGGCATACTTTGCTCTGCAATTACCATACTCTATATTTGGTTTAGACCGGACCCCTAATTTTGTTGATACTCTAAATGTTGGTCTCTCAGGCTACTCCAGGACCTGGACTCAGATAATTCCTAATTCACAAATATTTGTTATCCCTGCTCCTCCCGAGGACCCCACACAGTGGCGGGCACAGCTGTTTGTCACACCCAGTAAACTTATATTGAGGAGTGTATTTGTCCTGGCAGCTATCTTGGTAGTTATCACAGGGTTTGTTCTTTATTTGCATTGGAAGGAGAGAAATGACAGACAAGATATAATAGAAATTGATGAACAAAGATATGTTAAGATATAGACATAAAGGGACAGGCAGGACGGGTGTGAATTGATGTTTGTTGTAAGTCCTTGGACTTCATAAGAAAACAAACCAACTGTTCTTTAGGGAACTATGTTTATTGTACATTAAGTAAATATTGTTGTCTTCAGACAATACTGTGATTATTATCATATTATTATTACATATGATTTTGTGGATATTGTCATAATCTTAAGTGTACAGAGACTTTATTTAAATAAAAAGCTTATTTTGACAAAACATTAAATGCACTTTTATTGATGCTTAGATTTCTTATGCTTGTGTTTTTTGTCTTTTTTCTTCTCTAACTTTTCCAATTTCCTGTAACAAAGTAAACTATTTATTAGGTATGTAAGTAATGTCAAATCACAAAGTACAGTACGGGGCATTGTTTTGGCACGTCAGGGCGGGACCCGACGCGCCCCGAGTATGATACTCGGCGTTTCACTTGGCGGGAGAGGGCGAGACGAGACCTACTGCCTATACATACGTCATACATCCATGTCAATTCCCAATTTATCCAAATCTTGTGAAACTTCATTGTTAATAACATCAAACTCTAACCATTGTTGTGTTCTTGTTGTAGACTAATTAATCTAAAACTATTATATATTTATATTTATAGTATATTGTTTTGTCTTTTTTGTTCTAGGTTCCGGAAATATTGATATTTTCATTTCACCAAATTTTTTTTAATAAAATACCGTGCCACCTCAGATACGTGACATTGGCAGAATCATCAAATCGATGGAAGCCATTATTTAAGAAATTGAATTGAATATATGCTAATAATTTAATGCAACCCATGTCATGTCAAAATTTATTATTATTATAAACAACACAGAATTACATACATTGCACACACATACAGAATCCCTGTCTACATGTAGGTATTTCTCTTTCACGAGATCGCTGTCACTAAAGTATTCCTGCTCCATCTTCCAGATAAAGCAGTCAGACAGAATGAAATAGGTACTTACTTCAATAACTTCTTTTTCTGCTTCTTGGTGAGGGAACTAATCAGGTCCATTTCTGTAAGGTTCGTTGTATCACCCTCCTCTATGCTTGTGGCAGCGAGAGGCAATGCTCCTGGCTTCATCACTAATCCGGTGTCTCTCATCTGCTGCATCAGTGTGGGCACATCTGGTTTCTCTTCCTCTTCTTCCGGAGCTGATGAGGATGCTTGTAGTGCACGAGCTTCACTCATTGACAATGAGTACATGGAACACTCTTTGTCTGTAAGGGGAATATTGATGTGAGAGATATATTGTGATTTTTGCAATCAGTAGAGAAGTCTAATACTAAGAATAAAGGGTTGTTTAATCTTAATATTAGAAACATTCTTTACTTTTGATTAATTTGAATATAAATGTAGTCATCCTATTATTTGTAAAGGGACAACTGGTTGTCCTTCGCATGTTGCTGTGCCCTTTGTTCTACCATGTTGTGAAATTTTGTGACTTTGCAATAAACTATTACTTTCTTTCTTTTTCTTTCTTACATATCTATCTTAATTAATCATGCTAGAATATAGTATGTTGATCTTTATTTACCTGTGTTGATATGTCCCCATTTATGGCATTTGATGCATCTGACATTTCTGACCAAAATTCCAAAAGGTTGGTCCCTGATCTCATTGTCACCCTTACAGTAGCTTTCTCTGGGTGCATTATATTTGCGTTGCCATTCAAACTTATATTCAGGCTCGTTGTCTTCACGCTCGCGTTCTTTTCGGACACCTGGTGGTGGCTCATACATGAAGTTTAGACTCAATTTGTCTTTACTATCTTTACTCAGAAGTGCCCTGAAAAAATAAATAAGGAATGTAAAGGCACATGGATATGTATTAAATGTGGATTGAACCAGTACATTAGGTCTAAGCAATTCAAACTTTTATTGATTAAAATAAATGTACAAATTATTAAACAATAATGGATGCATCATGTACCTGTACTTAAATCTTAACAAAAACATCAATTTGAAGAAGGTACTCCCGTGGCTACACTTACTTGTTTTCATGCAACTCCTGTTCTTTCTCGTATTGCACACGGAGCTCATCTTGTTTCTTCTTATAAGCTTCAGTTTTCTGCTCTGCCATCCATACCTAAAAACAAAAAAGCTTTTTAGTATGCAAAATAGAATAGTCTGAGATGCATGCATGTGTATATTAGTGTGCAATCTTACCCGTTTCAAATTGTCCCTTGAAGCAGGATGAAAGAATTTCTTGCACATGTAGTTGTTGAAACCTTTCCCCATCTTCGCAGATTATATTACCTACGCTATGCAGAGGTTCCAATTACTCAAATCAATCAAAAGGAAGGAAACTCAAGAAATCACGAAATACAAAGAAATGAAATGAAATGACGCATGCAAAGCAAAGCCAAAGCCAGCCATGCAATAGGTAAATCCTCAGGGTAAATCTCAGAACCTAATGGCCGTTCTACACTCTCGCCGAGACAACACGAGACATGCCGAGACGGAGAATGTAGAGGGTACCTCTCGCCGCGCTCGGGGTGTCTCGTGATGTCTCGCCTGCTCTCGCTCCGGGGCGACGGTTTTGGGGCCCGAGTCAAAGGGTCTCGGCATGTCTCGCGAGGAGCCCGAGAGCATTGCACTAGAAGCGGTGAGAGTGTAGAGGGCACCTCTCGTGGCAGGCCTCTCGGGCGAGAGCTCTCGCCCGAGACATCACGAGACCACTCGGCGAGAGTGTAGAACGGCCATAAGAACTACAAACGCAATAAACACACACACAGAACAATTCGCGGAGAGTCTGTGAGAACTGTCAATGTCAAATGGATCTTTCGATCAAAAAAACTGTGTTCATAGTCGCTCGCGTGCTCTCTGTCTGTGTTTTGTGTGGGGTGGACCGGCTCGGCTGCCGTGTGGTGGTGGTGGAGGGGGAGGGTGATTGTTGTGTGGTGGTTGTGTGTGTTGGATTGGTTGGATTCCATGTGGTTTTCAAACTTGTTTGCTTGACTTGGCTTGGGCGACGTTTACACACAATATTATTGTCAAACGTAGCTCTATTTACAAACTGGGCTGTGCATGGCAAACCGACTTTCTGGGTTGCCAGAAATGCTAGGTTTACAAAGGCAAAAATATTACAATCCAATGCCGATTGCCGTTTCAGTAAAAAAAATAATCATACAAGTGGTTTTGTGTCACTTGAAGATATTACGAAGAGTGGATTTACGTTGTTTGTTTTTAGAAAAAGTACATTTGAACAATATAGACGTGATAAATTGTGCTGTCTAACTTGAAGAATTTAAATACGGACCCTTGCAAACAGGTAGAACATATATTTTCTTGTTGTACGACTTTCTAGTGGTGCAGTTGTGTTACTGTAATCCTCAGAATTATCAGTGCTAAAATATTTTAGACCACCTATCCTCATATATCCTATTTGAATTTGGCCTAATTAAAGGCCAATCTACTATGGCTGAACTGTGATTTCCAATAAGAAACCTTAATTTATTAGCGAAGTTTTTTCATCATCTTGGTGTAAGTGTAAGATGGATGTAAAATTTACTTTAGCATATTGTAGTAAACCCTTGTTTCCAATAGTATTCCAGTGACAAATCGATTCACATAAATATCACACATAAAAGCTTCTTTGCCTTTGCTAATCCAGCCTGAGAATTCATGTTTACTTACTCATTGTGTATTTGCTCTATGTGTTTAACTCATTCATACTATTTTATCATGTAGATTTATTTTTAGAATCTGAGAGCGGCACTGAAGATCAGTATAATTGTTTTGTAATAAAAAACAGTACTTATTCCTCCGCAATGGAATACTCAGTATTGTGCTGCGAAGAAGAGATGATGGCTTCATGAGAGGAGCATACCAGTAAAACTACATCATCCAACATAGTCTGCTGTATATGGTGAGTTTGTATTGGGGATATTGGGGTTTCAGTTTCATAAGTTGTAAATAAAACATCTCTATGTATTAGATACATTGATTATACAACTTTATATATTGTCTTCTGCAACATATAGTGTAGGAATTATTATGTTTGTTACCTTTAATATTACAGGATCTTTTGCAGATAAGCTTTATAGTCATGTACAGTATTACCATTGAATACTACTTAACTACAAATTAGTTTAGTTAGTCTCAGATTATCACCTATTCAATGACAATATATTTTAATAGTCACCAGTCTAATATTGTCATATGTGATTACAAATTTTAAGCACTGATGGTGCCCTCAATACTGTTTGCAAAAAGTTAATTTCACCAATATGGGCTCAATGTGCCTCTGCCACTACACATGGGTGAAGATTAGGCCATAGCTTTTATACATCTCACTGAAGAAAAAAAAAGGTTCAATACCTTCCTATACCTATTGTAAAATTAAAAACTCTCAGATCAACACCCCTCTAACATAGTGATTACTTTCTCTGTGACCCCTCTTTGTAATAAAATTGGAAAATTGCACAAAGGAAGTTAAGCCAGTCAAGAATTCTGCCATTGTAGAGAACATTATACACAAATTCACGATTGTCTATAAAAAGACATTTCTTCCACCAAGTTGCAGATATTGGAGAGATCTATCCAGGATGGATTCTCTTCTTTTTCTCCCCTCCTCTTAGATTCACGTATTCTTCTATTTCAATTGCTAGTGCTAAGTTCTAACTTCCACTTCACTCTTCTGATAGTGAGGATGGACACCACTATGATAGTTACTATTTGTAGTATTCCTTCGAATGAATAACTGATGTGATAACATTACTTGATTTGGCGTGGCGACCGCGTAGAAAAACACATGAGCAATTTATTGCGCCTGGTAAGGCCATTATAATTGACGTCATATGAAAATATGAGTATTGCATAGTTTCGGGGATTCACAGGCAGTCATTTAAAATAAATGTACATATAGTACTCTGAAAAGGGCAGTTAATGTGTTGGATTTTGTTCTAGATATTGTGCCATGCCAACTCCCCTTTACTTACACTCCCTGATAATTCAATATTACATCTGCATGTTGAAAACAATCGAAACTAAATCCCTTAACAATTTCTCTTCCTAAAGAAAGATCAGGTAGGTATATTCGATAGCGAACAGTACTAAGGTAAGGTCTTGTCCGGTAAGGCGGGCTGGCGGGGTGGCGGAGGCAACGTGGTCGATTTTTATTATCTTGCTGCGAAGGTGCGCCCGGGAGTGGCAGATCAAATAACGCGTGATCGATAGCTTGGGACTATACCGCTTGCCAATCACCCCGACGAATATCCCACCGTATATGCAAGAATATGCCACCTACCGCACACATCAAACATACATATACACATCGATGTTATCGACATTTGCAACAACCGAGGCTTTGTGCGGAATATTGTAGATTCAACGTACGGAGTATGTTCGCTATTTTAGTTGGTAAATCGAAGTTTGTCTCAAACAATGGCTCTGGCCTTGGCTCGCATGTGTGCTGTATAGTACACGGGTCTAATTGGACTATGCTGCACTGTCGTGCGGTTGGCATCATGAACATGGTAAGGTAAAAAGGATGTAGTTTCAGACTGGCATCATATATCCGTTAGGTATCTGGAACTAAGATAAGCAGTCTTTGTATTGTGGCTAATAACTACGTGACTTCTCTACTTGTCTTTCGAAAGCAGGCTATGAGGGCATGTGATTGACCGTTTAATCTAATTTAAGTACCTAATTGTTTTGAAATCTTCAAGCCATAAGTCTAGTATTATCGAATATAAGTCATCTGTCGTTATGTCGTCACGTCTTTGTCCACAGGAGGTGGCAGACATTTAGTTTTCACCGCATTTTTGCGGTACAAATATTTCTCAGAGTCGTAGCATGTCGTAGCGTAGGTATGCCTTGCATTGGAGAATAATTTAAATGTTGGTGCATTGATTTACGCTTATCTTTGTTTGTAAGTAGATATAGTTACCTATGTTACGAGTACCTATTTAGTTTTTATTACGGTAAGTCAGCAAATTCCTTGAGCAGCTTGCATCACGCATGTCCGTTTTATTATATTGATGACGAAAACTAATAATACCATTACCGTTACAGTAACTTCAAATGATTGTACAAACATGCACTGAACTTATTCCGATTTCACATGCTAATTCGGCCTGCGTCGACACGCCACAACTGTTTGCATTCGCACGGAATGTAATCATAATCACATTACCTTTTTATTTATTCTAAAAATAGCTGGAGAGGCGTTATCGCTGACGTTATCTCAAGGCGAGATCGCGGGCGCAGACGCAGTCTCTGCGAGCTCCCCGAGCCCCGAGCCCATGCGCATGCGGCGGGTCTGTGGGGCGGTGCTCCCTACATTCCTATGCCCGAATCATTTGTTACGAACGTAAAAGTTAATAAAACCTCAAGTTTTAATACTCTTTGCAATGTTCTGTCCTGTTGAAAAGTCTAAATATTGTTGATTGTTTGGTCAGTGAGGGCGGGGGTTGGGGATGGTAGGGGGGATGTCGCCATGACTCTGACGGAGTCTCAAGACGTTGTCAAAACAGCGGGACGCCAATTGGTATAATCGCCCGCTGGCTGAGCGGCAATTACTTACTTGTGGAAGCAATTCCTACATTTGAGTGCGGAAAGCGCTCTGCAGGAAGACTTCCCTTTATTGAGTTACAGAAATAGCCCTCATTGTCGCCATCGTCTTTTTGTAATTGTTGCATATCCGACCTCCGAATAGGGCATTTAATCGGAACACATACATACGGTACCGGTAGGTATTCTGATGCGGGCTCAGGGTAGAGCTACTCTACAAGTCCAAGTTACTGACTAAAGTATTGCTCTTTGTCCATTTAGGATAGGAACTAGGCATGATTACAGCGTTCTGATTGGTCGTTTTGTCCATTTGAATGCTATTCCGATTAAAATTCCTAGATATCAGAGATCAACAATATAATAAGGCTACTGAACTTGAGCGTATACCTAGTCTATTAAGGTTAGAACATTTATTCCGCGATGCTTAGGTATACAAATTATTAGAGATGCACCGGTACCCGGCTACGATCCGGCACCCGGCAGTTTCGGCATTTTTCCAGGATCCGGCCGGATACCGGATAATGATGCCGGGTAACGGATAATGCCGGTACCTTATAAAATTATAAGAAAATCTATATTTCCTAGGTGAACGCGTTTATTAAATACAAAAAATACACTTTTTAAGTTTAATATTTATTTTATCTTTACAGTAGTTATTAATTCAAGTATTTATTTCCCATTTATTGTTATAGTAAATAGTCATGAGATACATTTATTTATTTTTATTTTTTTATTTCAATAATCAATCTTCAATTGTGATGTATAAATACAAGTTTTTCGGCACGCATGAAATTAAGACGGTTTTGTTTCTTTTTATAAACCAATCCAGCCTCCGAAAACAGCCGATCTGAATATACGGCTGGATGAAGTTGATAGTTTAGTTTGTGGCTGCTAGCTTGCATCCCTCCCCTCCCCTCTGCCTCGCCCAGCACCGCTTAGGCCGGGACTCCACCAAAGCGGAGATGTGCGGAGATGTGGAATATTTGTATGGCGCGATGGAAGCGGAGATGTGAGCTGTTTCCATCTCGCATACAAATATTCCACATCTCCGAAGGCCGGGACTCCACCAAAGCGGAGATGTGCGGAGATGTGGAATATTTGTATGGCGCCATGGAAGCGGAGATGTGAGCTGTTTCCATCGCGCATACAAATATTCCACATCTCCGCTTTGGTGGAGTCTCGGCCTTAGCCATTTCTTTCAGTGTAGAAGGCATTTAAATGCCGGGTAATTTTGCCGGATACCAGGCAGATCCGGCAGAAATTATGCCTGGTATCCGTTACCCGTTACCCGGCAAAACCAGGATTAGGCCCATCTCTACAAATTATTATTATGCTTCAACAAGCCGTGTTGCCCGCGGCTTCGCTTGCGCAAAGTCATGTAAGAATGGCCATTCAATACAAAGGTAACCCCCCTCCCTGTCGCTAAAGTCCTCATCAACGGTTTAGAAGTCTCTTCTGTGCGTTGAATTGATATACCACTTATACCAGTCAGTCAATCAGCACAAAAAAAATTTGTATAGATAATTACATGTCGCTTATCAGCTAAAAATACCTAGGTTCCTAATTTATTATCCAGATGTAGAGCTGAGACTCGCCATATAAGTTAAAACAAATAAACAAGGCAACATTATAGTAACTTATCTACTAATAGTTATCCGATGGTGCATAAAACTAGTACACATGTTCTACGTTAACGACTGATTTATAAGAAGTTTTCTAACGGTCTATTAATAGACACTGCTATCTCACCGCATTTAAAATAGCTTACGATACGGCATTACATCAATTTATTTTAAAACTAGTTTTGATTGGCTCCCGAGGAAACGGCTGCTGCGTTGTAGAAAACGAACAAGATCCGGAGCAACATGAGGATAGGATTTAACTAACTGACATTCACTAGCCGATTCTGCCATATAAATAGTAAACAAGCTTAAAAAATATGAAATTGATCCTAACACCGTCACGTTTGAGATAAACTAAATATCCCCTACACAGAGCACATTGTACGGTAATGGAAAACATCGTCAGGAAACCTTCATTTCACCAGAGCTGACTGTGGGCCCCTGTCACGCAAAATGAAGTTTGACTAAAAGGCTAAAAGTCAACACAACTGAGCCTCTGCCACCCCGTACGGGAAAAGACGTGACGGTATGTTTGTAAAAATCCCGTCTTCATGGTATTCAACTTGCAAAATAAATAAATAACAGATGGCTGAACTCTAAGGTACTGGAAATGATATGCTTATAAAGCGGTTTCTTTATCGACTTGCAAATTCGAATCATACTAAATTAAATATTAGATATCCCGTTTGCAAAACTTAAGTATGAATATTGCGCTCGTCGAGATGCCAAGCCGACAAGCGCTTATCTGCTGTGTAACTTGCAAATCTTCGCAGGTGTTGTAAAGACAGGATATAGAAAGCAGTGTATAGGCTTAGCTTTGAGTTGGTACTTTGTACGAGCTTAGTTTTCGATCTTGTAAGGTCTTTAACTCTGATAAGTAACTGTTATTTTTTCAAACGTATTACTCGTATTTATATATCATTATGTAATGTGACTTGTGGCCCTGATTTTAATAGCATGAAATGTAATTCGATTTTATAAAGTTTCTTGCTACATTTCTTCAATGTTTTGTGCTTTATACAAATGAACAAATATCTGGTCATACACAAGAAAAGATTATGTAGGTAACCAGATTCTTTTGAGAATATAATCTTAAGGCATTTAAGAACTTCTTTGTTACAAAGAACCAATATTAATCTCAGTGAAATCTATTAAACATTTTCCCTGAAAATAATCGGAGGTGGGCGGAACGGAGAGTGGGACCCTGATATCGATTATACTATTGTAACTCGACACACTTCCCTATCACTGTTTGATGTAACGGCACACGCGTTTAAATGGAAACATTTAAAAGAATGGAAATGTATAGAAGAAATGTCTGATTTACACGCTTGTCTACGCTTGCGGCTTTTCCCGCATGCCACAAACCCAGGCAAAAGTCAATTGTACGGCGATAGGCACAGCAATCACACGCCTATTAAAACATTGCGTAACGACACACATTGCACATTTTTTTGTGCTTTCGGGAGTTTGGCAAACCTTGGCAAGCTAGCTCGGCGACCGCTGTCCTTCAAGATGTCCCGGTGCCAAATCCCTGCCCGGAATGTATAGACATCCAAGACACGAAGATTTTTATATGTTACCGGAAAAGTATGAGATCCCGGCATTCTATAAAATACCCAGGCATTGTATAGAATGCCCAAAAATCGCAGGCATGGGGTCTATTTGGGAGGAAAATGCACTAAACTAAAAAGGCAACTAAGCCCTATATAAACGTCATAATGACGTCATCTTAGTTGTTGATATCAACTAAAATGATGTCATTATGACGTTTAGAGGCTATAGTTGCCTTTTTAGTTTAGTGCATTTTCCTCCCAAATAGCCCCCAGTAACATATTGTCATTTTCTTATGAAATGTAGACAATATGCGCCTTCGCCCAGGTCTTGGATGTTTCCATGTTTGTGATGTCGCTGTTCTAGTTCCCACGACACAGGGTATCCTAGTGTGGGGCCAGGAGCAATCTATGTGCCTGTATGTAAATTTTTAGTTTGCATAAGCGAGAATTGGGCCCCTCGTATTCTTCTGTAGTGCGCAATTTTGACTACGGATGCTTTCCCCAGCAGCGGTGCGGGCGGTGAGGGGCGCGGGATGGGGGGCGGCGCGCTGCTGCTGGCGGTCTGCATGCTGGCCGGGCCGTCGCTCGCCGCCAAGAAGTACGCGCTGACCGTCGGCTACTTGCCCTCGATCAAGGGCGATGACGGCTCCCGGCAGGGCCTGTCCATCTCGGGCGCGCTGTCGCTGGCTATTGAAGAGGTGAGGTTACCTACTCCGTGTCTGTCACTGGTATTTTTGTGTCTGGCGGTTCGGGCTGCAGGGCTAATGTGTAGCAGAGCCAGTAACGCCTCGTTTAGGGAGAGGTGGGGCATTACGCCGATTGCGCGACGCGTCACAGAAGCGTGCGAGTCAGATATCAAACAAATCGCCTGTATCCGCATCCGGGCCGTATTTAATTAGGACACAATGGTGGTGCTACCCGGGTCCTAACGAAATATGGCGGTTATACATACACACTGCTACAGAAGAATATAAAGGTTACCTGTTTTCTGTGTATTTCCTATCCATCCTAGGTTTGCTGTTAGAAAAGCCTTTCCAGTCCCCTACAGCAGTCACTCCCTTCCAGATCAACAACAGCACGGACATCCTCCCCGAGGTGGAGCTGAAGGTGGAATGGAACGACACTCGCAGCGACACCGTGATTGCCACGCGGCTGCTGACGGACATGAGCTGCTCGGGCGTGGTTGCCTTCTTCGGGCCGGAAGGCCGGTGTGACACGGAGGCGGTCATTGCTCAGGCGAGGAACCTGCCTATGATCACTTATGTAAGTGTCCCGTTATATATTTTTACAATATATCAGCGTTACGCCTTTTCCCATACTGGGTGGCTGAGAGGCACTTCTAGCCAGAGGGCTAGCCACAGCTATGGACTTAATGATCCTCACGATGACTTTTCATCACCATTAGAACGTCCGCATAATGCAAGTTTTGTATTTTTATACATCACTTCAGGCACTAGGATACCGTGTGTCGTGGGACCAAGATCATCATTGACACATCCAAGACCTGGAGTTTCCTACTTCCTCTTCTTTAGTCGGGATTCGAGGCCCTCTCGCTTGCGGGGCCGAGCCTCAAACCGCAGCGTTACACAGATCTTCGTCATCAGCATCATTCGTCATCGTCCGTTTAACAAAGTATAGGTACCGCCATCCATGACGCGTGACGTAGCTGTTTGGATCTTTGTCTTTCAGCAGAGTGCCCCGATGAAAGAGAAAGATGCAAATAGCTACGTCACGCGTCGTAGTGAATGGCGGCACCTATAGCTAAAATTATCAGTCACTGGACTGGTGCGAGGACTAAAATAGTATATGAATGAGTTCCCATGGCTATCCTTACTGTGCACTAGATTAACATTACCATACAACATACCACGCAAAATGAATGAACAATAATTTTTATTATTATTTGTTCACAGAGGTGCCCTCAAAAATTGACGTCGCTGAAACCTAACTTGGCTCGTTTGGAGCCGCCAAACACGATGGTAATTTTCTTCCTGTAAAAAACCTTATTGTACCTTATAAAAACAAATCTCGTCAAAAACAATCACCCCCTTTTCCCCCTTGACCCCTTTTCTGATGTATCATCATTATAAATATTCAATATTTTGCAGCAGCCCAAAGTGCTGCCCAAAGAATCGATTGAGCGTGAACAGCCCCTTGGTAGATTGTGATTGGAATGAATTAATTGCTATGTTCTTTATAAAGAACAGACATAGGTAACGCGGATCATTCAAATCCTTCTCTTCCAGGCCGCCAAGTCCGTTATATCTCTCCTCCGCTACTACCGCTGGCACAAGTTCTCGATCCTCTACGAGGAGGCGTGGGTGAACGTAGCCCTGACTCTAGAGAACCACGCTAAACGGAACAACATGACTGTGAACCACCAGCGAGCGGTCATTGACGGGTATAAGTGCTGTCAGGACAACTTGGCTTGCTGCGCGCCGGGCTTCTGGTTCCAGTTTATACAGGACACCAAGAATCGGACGAGGAGTGAGTGTTACAATATTGCAATCAATATTATCATCATTCATCATACTCAGCCAGGGAGCACTTATCCAGTGGAGAGCGCATAGATACATTTTCCTTTGAAACACAACTCACCAATTTACGGGCGGCGGGGTACGAGGTAAGAGCTGTGATTGATCCGCCGCTGCGAAACCGTCTGGCGGCCCGTCCTCGTACATAGGTTGCGTATGCGACATTGGATACAACAAACGTTTGGCGAGCCGCATTCCCCCGCAGGCGCAGTCAATTGGATATATAGTCTCTGTACTCAGCCCATATCAACGCACTGCTGGGCAAAGGCAGAGGCTATATTCGCGCTATAGAGTAGAGACTCTATAGCGTTAATATGGCATTAGAATATCTTATTTTCTGCTATCTCCGTAATAAATCTAACCATGGCTTGCTCCCCGCTTTTGCCTCATTATGACACGAAGTCGGAATGAGGTTGGTTGGGTGGAGGTCGGATATGTTCTGCTCATTTGAAACCACAGGTTTAGACTAGTTAGTTCATCCAGCCTCCATGCTGTAAAGGTGCAAGTTCGTAGTCGACGGTGCCTGCATACGCCGCGACGTGTCGCGTGAGTGTGAGTGATAGCAAGCGTAGTTACGATACGAGTGAGCGTGATAACTATTCTTGCTGTCTCGCTATTACACTCATGCGCTACATGATCTGCAGTAGCGGTCGGTTACGAATTATCATAATAAGGACGAAGCCAGACGAACTAAATTTTTTGAGTTGAGAGTCGCATCATTTCGGTCGCGTAATTTTTGCTACATTCGGTTTCATGCAATACTCCTGTTTCGTTCTCACGGGCGTCGCGAAATGAGTTGTCTGCCGACTCAGTTTTCCATGAAACGGAATGTAGCAGAAATTATGCGACTCACTCGTCTGGCTAATACTCCTGTTTCGTTCTCACGGGCGTCGCGAAATGAGTTGTCTGCCGACTCAGTTTTGCATGAAACGGAATGTAGCAGAAATTATGCGACTCACTCGTCTGGCTTCACCCTAAGCACACCTCGGACACTCCATAGAACGCTCGTAAAATAAGCACCTATTACTACTACATGACCAAATGATGTTTGTATACGTGCAAATGTGTGCGTAAATATTGCTAGGGCTGGTAGCGCGGCAAATGCAGCGATTTGCGTCGGGCGAACCGAAAGACGACGGCGCGACCCGAACACAAGCGTTTGCATTATTATGAAGTGACTTTGTAGGGGCGCTGCCGTTTAAACAGGTACCTAGTCGAGTTCTCATTGAAATCCTAAAAAATGTTAATGTTTACTTTGATCCTTCATACATTAAGTTACAAAAATGGAGTAGGTAGGTATCGAATAACTGTCTAAAAGTGGGCACAGTGCCTTTGCCACCTCTTATGGGAAAAGGCGTGAAGCTATGTGATGTTGTTGTTACCTACTATAACTTATTCTGAAGTAGGTAAGAGAAACTTGGCGTGAACTGTAGGTAGGTACCTACCTATGTAAAAACATCGTTAGGATTGTACAATATTCGAATTTTATGTTAAGTAGGTACCTAGTATCTGAGGGATTTAAAACAACCAAACCACTACAGGACAGGGTTCGAGCGAGACTCGGCCGAAGCTCGCTGTATGTGGACCCAGCTAATGGCGGCGCGCCGCCGCTGCGACAAAGTTAGTGCGTGCGTACTTGGGTCAATCAACTTTTCTGTCAACGCACGCACTCTCTCTGAAAGTTCTTCGAGGACTAGCAGCTCAACGGCACTATCAAAGGACACCATATCGCGCCATGTGAGCAAAAAAAAACACAAACGAAGATCTTCGAGAACGTAATCAAGTTCCCCGTAGTGCCTGCTAGCTTAGATACTATTGTTATATTCGTCAAATGTGTAAATTTAACCATTTAGCGTATTTTAATAATAAATGGTCGGGGAAGGCAAAGTGTGGGTAAAATAGTTGATTAACCCACCTACTACCTACTTTTCAACTCGAAGTGCTTCGTTCGCGTTGTTGAATCGCACCAACAACGAATAGCACGAAATGAATATAATAAAATATAATATAATATATAAATATAATAAATGTACTTAATTGATAATTATGTATTACGGAAGGTTTAGCTTTAGAGAACCTCTCTGTTTTTGAAGTCGGTTAAAAATAAAATATTACGACACTGACTTATTTATTATCAATTATTATCGTAGTCAGTAGCTAGTAAGTACTACAAACATATAACTCTGTCTCTGTCTCGCACAAAGTCTGTCCTTGTGAGAGAGCGAGACACACAGCAAACGCTGACCAAGTTACATTCAGGTATTAGAATTTTTATTTCTCAAAAGAACAACAATAGAGTTACTGTTGCTTACCTTCTTTCATCAGTCGGGAACCGAAAGAATCTCCTGTCTTTGCTGTTTCTAGTTGACGACAGACACACAAATAATGCACAAAACTTCACCATTAGGGGGCACGGCAGTGCCCCCGCCAAGTCGAGCGCGAAGCAAACACTGCCGTACCATCCTTTACTGGAACCATTTCGCCGCATTTTCAGGCCCCTATTTGAGAACCTCTGGATAAGACCAGAAAGCAGAAATTTTCGTCATCTAGTAAGCTACAATCACATACTTAAAATCCAAAATTTCAAGTCTGTAGGTCATTTAGTTCCGAAGTTATTCGAAAGCAAAGTTTCGCATTTTCGACACTCACTCACTCATGATCATCATAGAACTAGTTGTTAGGTATCCAACACTAGATGGGTCTGCCAGTCTTCTAACTCGCGCTGGTGAAGTGTTTTTCTATTAGTATATAAAATCAATTTATCTTTCATTCAATGGTCAGTCAGTCAATGGAGTCTGTCATACTCAGGTACCTTATGCTGACGGGACGGGACGGGACGGGACGGGACGGGACGGGACGGGACGGGACGGGACGGGACGGGACGGGACGGGACGGGACGGGACGGGACGGCACGGCACGGGACAGCACGGCACGGGACGGCACGGCACGGGACGATCAATACTTTGGGAAATGATGGTGCCCATAGAATAATATGAACTTTCCCAAAGAAAAAAAATTTTGGGTCTCCCATAGTAAATTGAAAACTGCTGATCGGGGCAATGGACGGGACGGGACGGGACAGGACGGGACGGGACGGGACGGGACGGGACGGAACGGGACGGGACGGCACGGGACGGGACGGCACGGGACGGGACGGCACGGGACGGCACGGCACGGGACGGGACGGCACGGGATGGGACAGGACGGGACGGGACGGGACGGCACGGGACGGGACGGGACGGCACGGGACGGCACGGGACGGCACGGGACGGCACGGCACGGGACGGGACGGGACGGCACGGGATGGGACGGGACGGGACGGGACGGGACGGCACGGCACGGCACGGGACGGCACGGGAAGGGACGGGACGGCACGGCACGGGACTGCACGGCACGGCACTGGACGGGACGGCACGGGACGGCCGACCGACCGACCGACCGACCGACCGATAAAACACGATATGTCATATAAAACGTATCCGTAAAAAAGAAAAGAAAGATTTGTAATAAAAAAAAACTGCTACTAAAAATAAAAAAAACTGTGTCAAATAAGAAAATCTAATAAAATAAATGAATATACCCACGTTTCTACAAAAAGAAGTGAAATCCCACCAAAACATTCTGTAAAAAACTAGCCAAGTCTCGATGGAGCTGCTCGTTTATCTCTAAAAAGTAATGAAATCTAGACAAAGGCGTGCCAAGTCTAAGGTTCCTTACTGCGATTTCTTTATTATTATAGTTAATGTTGTGTGACTTGGCCGTTTAACATTCTTTATACGTTAGTGAGTACAAGTCAATTTTGAACTGCGTCGTATTTAATTACAATAAATTACAAGTTGCAAGTTTCCTGATAGTATATAAAGGAATTCTATTTTAAGCAAATTAGTATGTAAAATACAACAGATATAACATAGGTAGTTACAACAGATATAACATTACGTGTAAACAAAATTGACTTGTACCCACTAACGTATAAAGAATGTTCAACGGCCAAGTCACACAACATTAACTATAATAATAAAGAAATCGCAGTAAGGAACCTTAGACTTGGCACGCCTTTGTCTAGATTTCATTACTTTTTAGAGATAAACGAGCAGCTCCATCGAGACTTGGCTAGTTTTTTACAGAATGTTTTGGTGGGATATTATATTACCGGTTATTATTCACCGTATACGCGCGGTCACTCGTCAGGCGTTCAACCGCGTCTATTGATATTTCAACCAGTCCCTAGACGCCAGGGGTGGGGTGCGGTATCTGAATCAGCGCGGGGAAGGGAGTGGCCGTTCTGTACGGAGTACTATTATCTCTTCTGTGCCCTAAGCACAGAAGAGATAATCCCTAAGTCTACGTAAAGAAAATCACAGCGACATTATACAGGGTGTAACAGAAGGGTGTAGTCATCAGGGCTTGTTTACCGGTTTATTTAAAGAGCGTAATCAGCTCAGGTACATGAGGAGCGTTTCATAAAGGTTTGGCTCTACCTTAACCCCAAAAATAAAGGTTTTACTCAAAGAGCAAAATTATAAAGGTTTTGTTCAATAAATCGGTTTTTAACCTGTAAAACGGGTTTTTTCGAACTCTTTTTGATGTTTGCCGCCAGTGGCCGCCCACCACCAATGTTGCGATTGGAAATTACACAATTTTAAAAGCTTTTATTAAACTTGCACTGTATGTATGTTTGTGGGTATCACGGTTCGCGTCAAAAATGTCGGCTTGAATTTGACCCACTTCCCGTTATCCGATTGAGCTGAAATTTCGCATACGTGTATAAGTCGGATGACAATGCAATATATTTCTGACTTAAAGCTGATCTGATGATGGAGACGGAAGACGGTCATGGGAACTCTGTCATAAAACATCGCAAGCCCGTCGAATTTGGGCTCGTTCGATTCGTCTTGACGAATACTTTGGTCCTAGAATATTTTTTTATGACATGGAGCTGATCTGATGCTGGAGACGGAAGACGGTCATGGGAACTCTGTCATAAAACATCGCAAGCCCGTCGAATTTGGGCTCGTTCGATTCGTCTTGATGAATACTTTGGTCCTAGAATATTTTTTTTATGACATGGAGCTGATCTGATGCTGGAGACGGAAGACGGTCATGGGAACTCTGTCATAAAACATCGCAAGCCCGTCGAATTTGGGCTCGTTCGATTCGTCTTGACGAATACTTTGGTCCTAGAATATTTTTTATGACATGGAGCTGATCTGATGCTGGAGACGGAAGACGGTCATGGGAACTCTGTCATAAAACATCGCAAGCCCGTCGAATTTGGGCTCGTTCGATTCGTCTTGACGAATACTTTAGTCCTAGAATATTTTTTATGACATGGAGCTGAGCTGATGCTGAGACTAAAAAGTTAAAAATAAATTAAAAGTAAAAAAACATTTTTAAACAAAGCTTTTATTTAATGTCCTGAAAAGAAGAAAATAAAATTTCAATTCAATCAAATGCGTCATTTTATTACATTACACAATTTATACGATATAAAAGCTTGTTGCGAGATTTACTTGTGTAGACTTAATTAGGTGGGTAGGCACCTATTTGCACAGACTTGGAGATAAATCCCGCAACAAGCTTTTATATCGTATAAATTGTGTAATGTAATAAAATGACGCATTTGATTGAATTGAAATTTTATTTTCTTCTTTTTAGGGCATTAAATAAAAGCTTTGTTTAAAAATGTTTTTTTACTTTTAATTTATTTATGTTCACTACACTGGTGCTATACGTGCTGCCGTGCCGACACTGCCAGCCGTGTCTTCTTTTGCCACTGGCAACTAACAAACAACAATGGGTAAGTTTTTAGTTTTTTGGTTACATTGACCCTGTAGACGGAATACTGTTCCTTCTTATTTTTATCTTTTTAAGCTATAAGTTTGATGATCAATCTCATAAACTCAGAAATCCTTGTTAAATGCTTTACAGAAATAGTGTTTAACATGCTCTATTCAATTTATTCTATCACTAGTTCTCGAGAATTCCCGGAAAATCCAGCTCGAGAAATGTCGAGAACTAGAGAGAGAAGGTAGGTATAGGTACTTTCGTTTCTGGGCCCTCTTTGTACCAAATTGCATACACACACAGGTTGTCAGTCTCTGTTGGTATTATTTAATATTTTTATAAAGGACAATGCTACGAATGTATGAAAAAAAACCCAGGCCCGGCGCAAACGAAACTTAACTGAAATAATTGGTATGATTGAGTAATAAAATAATCCATGGGAGACATGATCGAAATCGATGGCTAAGTGCGCGAAATTGCTATTCGAATTTTCACAGGAGTCATACTAATATTTTAATAGAACTAACAATACTTTTACCATAATTATATTAAAAATCAGCTCTGATTAGGTCAGTGCAATTGTCACATCACATGTCGTGCTCTGATAAAAATAAAACACTCACCTAAAACCATGTCGTTAAGTTAAAGTCCACGGCCCGCGATTTTCAATCTACCCACATCAAGATGAAGGTATGAAAAAACATAAGTATGGAAAATGGGTATGTTCGTCCGTTGGGCGGTTGAGTGGGCATCAATTATTGTACGAATCATACCTTGCCCCTTGCTCCCGTAACTATTAGACCGACGTAATAGTAATAGTAACCTTACGACAAATAGACCGAGTCTACTTAGAACAGAGCGAGAGACATTTACGAGCTCCAGAAAATGTATGAGCGAGATATATGGAAACTTACAGCATGCGATAGTAATAATCACTTCATAGAAGGGCTACCTTACGCTTTTAAACTGCAATATTATATTAATTAAATAAATATTAGTATGACGCCTGTAAAAACTCGAATAGCAATTTCGCGCACTTAGCCATCGATTTCGATCATGTCTCCCTTGGGTTATTTTATTACTCAATTATACCAATTATTTGAGTTAAGTTTCGTTTGCGCCGGGCCTGGGTTTTTTTTAACATTCCTATTTATATTTATTTACAGATCCAGACGTAGAAAATGATACCGAATATCGACTCAGGACGATTGTGAAATATCACAATCCCTACTGCCAGCACAGAAAAAGCGTCGTATGTTGAAAACGGTAGATTCAGATGCAGCTCTACCAAATTGCAGCACGCGAGTTATGAAAGGTGATGCTGAGCCTACTGATGAAGATAATCAGTCCGAACCTGACGTAGAACGACAAAAAGAATATACTAGCACATGTAACAGGGATGGAGAAATGAAAACTCGTAAAATTAAATGTACTGATTGTATTGTGGCGTCACCTATCAGGCGATCCACATACTGACATACAAGATGAATGGCGCTAGCAAAAAGGAACTCAGCAGTTGGCAGAAGTCACGACAGATGTCATAGCAGTAAAACAGAACGCACAACAATGCAAAAACAACTGACAATCGATCCTACGTCGCTTCACTGGTGACCCTCGACATTGAACACGCAGCAACCTTTTTCTACCTTCCGAAGACTTCCTCCGCAGCCATCTGAAGACGCATTCCTGCAACCACCTCGGAGCCAACTTCTCATTCATCCTCCCTCATCAGCAGCAGAGCACCTATGGCTTGGCCGTTTCGTTACTTGCATTTTCTAATTTAAGCTCATCTGACGGTAGTGAAACGGCCAAGCCACATATTTTGAGTAAGGTGTTATAGTTTGTGAAGTTAGGGCTGTACAGTTAAGGCGTGCAGAGTTAGAAGCTTGGCTCTACTTGAAATCTGATAACTTTTTATTTCCCTCTTCTTGGCTACATTTTTTACATGAAAAATGTAGCCAAGAAACTCTAAACCCCTTTTTTGTTACACCATATTATCGTCATATTACGGCTTACCTAATTAAACAGTTTTACAATATTTTGGTCGGAGTCCACGTAAGAAAAAAATTGTTGTTTTTTTAACCGACCTCCCAAAGGAGGAGGTTTACAATTCGTCCGGATGTTTTTTTTTTATGGATGTGCCCCGGTAGCGCCTAGACGGATGGACCGATTTGGTTTTTTTTTGTTTGAAAGGGTTTACCTTCCCATTGGTCCCATTGACACCAGGTCAGGATCTGATGATGGGATCCTGGAGAAATCGAGGGAACTCTTCAAATATTATAGGCAGACCTATAGTGATTTTTGTGTTTTTAATAATAACTCGTGCATTTACTCACGGTAAGCATAATATTGTGATGCGGAACTGCTGATGGCCACATATGGCCACCAGAACTGCTCAATACTAGCTACAAATACAATGCGCGGCTGACGGGCAGGCAACGCATAGCCTGAACCGGTCGGTGGCCCTAGAGCCATGAAACTTTGTACAGAGATTCCTTAGTAGCGTGAGGGGGTGCACTGATATGAGATTTGACAAAATTAATTCCCCAAGGGGGGGGGGGGATAAGGGGTTACAGTTTGTATTAAACTCAATCTAATCAAATAGGTTTTATGGAAGTATTTTTTTTCTAAAGTTTACTTTTTGTTTCAATTATAATTATAAACAATGCCAAAAACAAAATAAAAACCAATTAAGTAACTATCAGATTAAGTTATATAAAAAAAGAAAGGTAATTGCCACTTTTAAAATTCGAGAAAATCTCGAGATTGAGCAAATTTTGACGTCATTTTTAAGCAAAATTAGTTTAATTTCGAATCGTAAAAGTGGACATTATACATATATATGTATTTAGTACTAGATATCATATACATATAACAAATTATAGTAATATTGATTTCATTGATTAAATTGTTATGATTTAAATAAATCGTTTTATTTTTCACTTATTTATTATATAGTGTATTATTTCTAAACAACAATATATCCTCTACTATAGAGTCTTTTAACGATAACCTTAAATTATTGAGCACGAATTTAAATGAAGAAAATAGTCTTTCGACGCTGACTTATGTTGGGGAGTGGCTAATGATAATATGTTTGAAAGAAAATATAGTTGTGGGTCACTAACTTTCTTTTTTTCCATAATTCGAGACGAAACACTAGGTTCAATTACTAACGCTTCAAAGTTCAAGTGCAAATTGCACGCGTTTAAACAAGTTGAAACCTGCCCTTCCCCTATCCCCTGCCTGCTCTGCGTGTGTGCGTGCCGTACCTTTCGCAGTTTTGGCTTAAACCGGTTTATTTGGGTTTTTTAACCGCTCTCTTCTCAATTACGCTCCGAGCGATTTTTTTTCTAAAAACCTCTATAAACCTCTATTAACCGGTATTTTTTAAACCGGTTTCAAGCCCTGGTAGTCATATTTTAGGGGGTTGTTAGGAAGACCATTCTGAGCAACTTTTACTATGAAACCGATTTGATCAGAGCAACTTTTTTTTTCATTGCTCCTTACGTTTTGCTCCGGGCAGTCAGCTGATTTGTATAGAGAAGTGAAAATTAAAGTTGCTCTGATCAAATCGGTTTCATAGTAAAAGTTGCTCAGAATGATGTCCCTAACAACCCCTTAAAATATGACTACACCTTTCTGTTACACCCTGTAGTTTGCACTTTATTTGAAAATCAGTTTGTTAATTCGCACATTCGCTATTCCAGTCTACGTGTTCCTGGGTTCGACGACCGGCTTGGTCGAGATGATGACGGCGATGGAGTCCCTGCAGTTGTTCGTCAAAGGAGAGTACATGGTCATCTTCGTGGACATGATGACCTACTCGACCAAGGATGCCTTGAAGTACCTGTTTAGTGAGTGGAATAGTAATTTGTTAGAATACATGGGTTAGTCTGATATCCTGCGGTCCAATATGATCGGCTTGATATCAGGGAGCACTTATCCAGTGGAGAGCGCATAAATACATTTTCCTTTGAAACACAACTCACCAATTTATGGCGGGGGACGAGGTAACGTAGAGAGCTGTGATTGATCAGCTGCTGCGGAGGCAGCTGAAAACTGTCACTAAAGCAATGGCGGCCCGTCATCGTACATATAGGTTGCATACGTTGCATACAACTAATATTTGGCGAGCCGCATTCCCCCGAAGGCGCAGTCAATTAGATATATGCATAGTCTCTGCTTCATGTAAGCCAGACCCATCAATATATAATTGAAAGTTTTGTAAACTACCTGAACTCGATCTGTCTGACGGACGGACAGACAAACAGCGAGGCATAAAGGAACGTACCCATACTAGGGGGTTCTTCAAAATACCACGCTAGTACAAGATACCAGTCTTAGCTCATACTGCAGTGGTGACGAGGTTGGTCAAAAATAGCAAAAAATAGGTCACGTTCCATAATATGGTCCCGATTGTCACCCTTCGGCAAATCACACTAAAACAGCCAATTCAAATGTTAATACAAACATCAATACTAAAGTTCCCAAACATCTTCCAGAGACGGAAGAGCGAGGGAAAGGCCCGCAGCAGCCACTGCGATGTCCAGTCACCACTGAGCTCCGCAAGCGAGCGCAGTCCCTACTGGTCGTGGTCTCGTCTAAGCCGGCCAGCGGCTACGAGGAGTTCACCGATAAGGTGGCCAAGTACAACGCATTGAAGCCCTTCAACTTTTCAATACCGCCGGTGATAAAGGAGACTAATTTTGCCAAGGTAAGTCTTTATACGTAAAAAAATATTATGTGTATCGAGACGGTAATGATCTGCCGCAAAGATTACCATATGTCTTTGTAAGTTTGTGCCTGTATACAGTCTTGTTGGCCGATAGTTTGGTCGGATTCAGTGCAGGGCTCGTAGACAACATGCATTCGCTAACGTATCACGTGACTTTTCGCGGTAGACGTAAAAGTTTTCCTTTTCGCGTGTCGTACAGAGTTCAGTTAGCGAATACATGTTGTTAACGGGCCTGGCACTACATCTTCTTTGATTCTGTTCAAGCCACGATTGGTGCGAGTATGCGAACTCAAAAAGTAAGCAAACTATTAGCCAACTATAGTTTGCAGTTGAGGGTCTGCCTCAAGCAGTCTCGATAAGCCCTATTGAACGGATAAATCTGTCACATAAGAGCCTATCGATACTGCTTGAGACAGACCCTAAGTGACG
Organism: Argyresthia albistria; assembly: GCA_963457715.1. Lineage (NCBI taxonomy): Eukaryota > Metazoa > Arthropoda > Insecta > Lepidoptera > Argyresthiidae > Argyresthia > Argyresthia albistria. Next base: position 5,716,269 of record OY735257.1, on the reverse strand, counting down.
ATTATATCCCCTTCCAGTTCGTCTCGATCTACGCCGCGTACCTCTACGACTCAGTGAAGCTATACTCCAAAGCGCTGGACAAGCTGATTCGAGAGGATCTGAAGTCGGAGCCTCTGACGGACGAGAAGCTGCGGAGTGTCGCCACGAACGGCTCGAGAATCGTCGCCAAGATGATCGCGAGCAGCCCTTATAAGAGTAAGTTCCCGAGATTTAAGTTTGCTTGATGATTTTGATTGAATGGAGTACTTTGGAGTTTGGAGAAATGAGCGGACATATTGAATTGATTGGGCAAGTCAAAAGTAGCCCAGTTTCACATAAGCAAAAAGTAGCCCAGTTTCACATAAGCAAAAAGACACGAGAGCCGCAGCTATGGAGTAATAACATTTACATACCTGCACTTACATTGCTTCTGGCCCCACACTAGGATACCCACATTGCTTCTGGCCCCACACTAGAATACCCTGCGGTAAAATAGCGACGTCACAAGACCTGGATTTTTTTTTCTCCCCAGCCGGCATTCGAACCCAGGACCTTTCACTTAGGAAGTTCAGCCTCGATCACAACGCCACGGAAGTCGTCAAGGCCGTAATTCGCGTACTGAATCGCACGGCAATAGCTATAGTGAGGGTGCAAAATTCCAGTTTGTTTGTAGCCAGCGCGGCGCGTCTCGGCCCCGTGGACTAGCCAAAACTTTTGCGCATCGCATAGTTATCCTGTACGAGACTCCCGGTCGAAGGTTTCCTCACGACATCTTTGCCGCAGGTATCTCCGGCATGTCGATCCGGCTGGACTCGCGCGCCGACTCGGAGGGCAACTTCTCGGTGCTCGCCTTCAAGCCGAGCAACTTCAGCGACGACGAGATCAACTGCAGCTGCTGCTACAGCATGCTGCCCGTCGGACACTTCCAGCAGACCAATAAGGAGTTCCCGGTTAGTGCGAAGTGACACCTGTCAAAAATAGTGACACCTGTAAAATAGTGACACCTGTCAAAAATAGTAATATATGTCAAAAATAGTTGCACCTGTCAGAACTTGTTACACCAGTCAAAAAATTGTCACACTTAAAAATTAAGACACCTTTCAAAAATAGTGACGCCTGTCAAAAATGGTGGCACAGACAACAAACAATGATAATGGCTAGTAGTACCACAGAACAACTACTACGTATATAAGGTTCACTCCCGAACAAAAGTCAAGTTTAGGTGCAAAACAAGATTTGTCTATGCTACTGCAGATGCTCGCATGCGAAATTGAAACTTATCGTATGACGAGCGTTCATATTCCATTAGACACCGCTGACACGGTTATTATTTACAAGTGACTATTTATTATAACTGCTTCCCCGAATAGGAAAAAGACGTGAAGCTATGATGATGATATGATTAATTTTCCTATGGCCAAACAAAAAGTTTCTGGCAGAAACTATACAGTCACATCTGATTCCAGGAATACAAACTCAACCGCCTCCCCATCGACTGGCCTGACAGTGTCAAGCCCGAGGACGAACCCTCGTGCGGCTTCGAAAACGAAAAGTGTCCGAAAGACGACTCGCAAATCACCTCGCTAGTCGTCGCCGGCACATTGGCAGTGGCGCTGTTCTGTGCGTTAGTCGTCACAGCGAGTATCTACCGGCGGTGGAAGATAGACCAGGAGATCGAGGGGCTGCTGTGGAAGATTGATCCGGCTGACGTGGGGCTGACTGGCGGAGGGCTGGTGTGGTCGCCCAGTAAGGTGAGATGAAACGGACTGTCTGTTGCTATTGCTGTTTTTTTGCAGGACTTTCGGTGGGGTCCATATTGGCTCATCTAAAGTCTAAGTTCCGAAAATGGTCTTACTAACGATTTGTACTCCGAATGATCACTCTTCCTAAAGTGTTGGGAACACCAACCAACATCAACATTTTAGGAAGACTTTAGATGAGCCAATATGGACCCCTTTCGGTGCCATAGCAGTAGTCAATCTGGGAGTCGCGTACAGGGATGGAGGTAGCTATAGAGAGGCGCAAAAAGCTGGTTTTGGCTTGTCGACGGAGCTGAGACGCGCCGCGCCGGTTAGTTACAAACAAACTGTGGGGTACAGGAATTTGCCTTCTGAACACCACTCAAACGTACTATCCGGTATCTGCACCACTCCAATAGCTATTCCCATGCGATTCATTACGCGACTCACGGCTCTGCATGTTGCAAACCCACATGCAGATAAGTTTGCCTGCGAAAGTATAAAATTATCAGCCTTTTGGCCGCCGTCATATTTGGTACAGAGATTGTAAATCATACTTTCAGCGTTTAGTAATAATAATAAACCTTTTGTTTTTCAGCTGAGTTTGGCGAGCGGCATGTCGCTGGAGAGTCGCTGCTGTCCGCAGATATTCGCCGAAACCGCTCATTACAAGGGCAACGTCGTAAGAATGAAGGAGCTCAAATTCTCAAAGAAAAAAGTAAGTTTAACTAACAAACATTGCTGTGATTACATACTGACGTATTACAGCTGGACCCTACCTACATGACTAATTTCAATTCCTTGTACGAAGTTCTAAGTAATCACGAACATCTGTGATCATCGTCCATCCGCATGTACCAGTAGTATTATTAGAATAGGTATTTTGATGGTAACATTGTAACTGTCTCTTCTTCCGAAATCAACTGCAGAGTGTGAACGTGTGGTGGAAATAAATATTCAGTAAAAAATCAGCGATCCCGTGGCAGCTGCTCGCCAAAATACCAGATAGCCTTCTATTTGTTTTCGTTAACTGAATGTACCGTTCGCTCGCAGGACATCCCCCGCGACGTGATGAAGGAGATGCGACTGCTGCGCGAGCTGCGTCACGACAACCTCAACTCGTTCATCGGCGCGGTCGTGGAGCCGCTGCGCGTGTGTCTGCTCACCGACTACTGCGCTAAGGGCAGCTTGTATGTAAGTGCTATGATCATTGGTTACTGTTGATAATGAACTAAACTGAGCAAACTAATTAAAACTGTGTGTTTCAAAATAGGATCTGTGCGCTTGGCGTTGCCAGCGTGCAAAAGCTGTCGGATTTAAGACTGTCAGTTTTGCATTAGTGGTTTTTACTCCCTCCCAAATTATGTGATACTAACAGTCTCGTAGAAAGTCTCGGCCCAGGAAAATAAACATCGAAATTTAATTTTGATATGACGTGACGTCTTCGTCGCTGTTTTTTGCACCCCAAGAAACAGATATTCGTGTGAGGGCCCACAAGTAATGTTCTACCTCAGGCTTGCCTGTATAAATAACCTTCTTCTATTGTTTCAGGATATAATAGAGAACGAGGATATAAAGCTGGATAAAATGTTTATATCTTCACTAGTGCATGATCTCATAAAGGTAAGGTTTACACGAAATACACTCATCGAGCTCATACACCTGTAGTTGCAACATTTTGTAATAAATAATGCTAACTTTTCTTTCAGGGTATGATGTTTATTCACACCTCGCCATTGCAATATCACGGAAATCTCAAATCTTCTAACTGTGTGGTCACTTCCCGATGGATGCTACAGGTAATTATTATCATATTAGGATTATTATATTAAAGTTATGACGTGATAAATCGTCACACATGAGTATATATTTTTTATCTCTCGCTTCGCTCGGGAGTATTCTTCTCATGATTATAGAATACAAGCGCCCGTAACAATGCTTTATCTCTTTATCGTCTAATCGACTATTCTTTTCCCAGGTTGCCGACTTTGGCTTGCACGAGCTAAGATATTGCGCGGAAAACGAATACATTGGGGAGCACCAATATTACAGAGGTAACTAACCATATTGTCGCAAATAGCCCCAATGCACAAACTTCAATTAAATTCAATTCAATTCAAATTTTTTATTGACCATAAAATCATACATATTACTTAGTCAACGTCAACATAATATTAATATTTTTGTATACTACCGCCCGTTCGGAAGTTGTGGGCTTAGGGATGGAGCAAAGAAGGGCAAGAAACCTCCCCCGTACCTCTTTTAAAATATCAGAGCCTTAAAAATACAATGTTATGTATTTCTACTTAAATAGACTCTTCTTCTGGTCAAGTAAAGTGTTTGTTATCACTTCTATATTAATAACTGTAGCAAGATTTTAATTGTCCTTCAAACTTGGAGTTCCGGAAAGAAAGATAGCTGTAACGACTTCCTAAACACTTTTTAAAATAATTTCAACCAATCGCGTGCCGCTACTTCGAGTAAATCTTCCATTAATCCTATGTTACATTTGACCACTCGTTCCCAAACCGGGGTGTTTAATAATTCGAAACATGATCTACTATCCCTGTTTCAGGCTTACTATGGAAGTCGCCAGAGCTATTGCGGCAGTTGGATGACCCCAACGGAACTGTGGGCGGCACCCAGAAGGGGGATATTTATGCGTTCGCCATTATACTGTACGAGCTCATCGGCAGAAGGGGACCATTCGGATTAACTAGTTTAGAACCTAAGGGTAGGTGCATGGCTTTAGACTTATGAAAATTTCTCCATGGCTTTTAACTTATGAAAAGTTCTCCATTAAAGTGATTTAGGATTTAAAAGGATCCTCAACTCTAAACAACTCTAACATTGTGAGTGTTTTGTTATGATTAGTCTAAAATCGACTATTCTGGGCATCGTCATGTCAAATAACTTGCAATTACCAAACCTGTCCTCTGTACCGGGGACACCTACACGGGGAAAAATACTATTTATTAATTACATTAACATTCAGGCGACTTACTTGGCGCTATACAGAAGAGGCATTTGCCGGGCATCGCATCGATGTAGGCTGAATATGACAATTTAATTACAGATATCGTAGAGCGCGTAAAGCGTCCCAAATCAGACAACGAAGAGCTGTTCCGGCCGGACACGACTGCGCTCGAGGGGCTGATCGAGCCGACTGACGACTTCGTAATCGCGTGCATGAGAGACTGCTGGGTGGAGGACCCGGCGGCGCGGCCCGACTTCCCCACCGTGAGGAGTCGCTTGAAGAAGATGAGGGCGGGCAAGTGAGTGATCTCTGATACTTCAGTTTGCATCATTACTACAAGGTGTAGATGAATTAACGCAAAATGAGAAACTATATACAAATCAGCTGATCCACTCAGGCCAAAATGTACTGGGAAGTGAAAAATGAAGTTGCTCTGATCAAATCGGTTTCATAATGAAAGTTGCTCAGAATGATGTTCCTAACAAAGTAGTTTCTCATTTTGCGTTAATTCATTTACATACATGTAAGGATCCGCCTTCCCGTCCTGAGTTTCTTACTGTTTTGAGGCCAAAAAATTGTGTCAATAGGCTGTCACCGCCTGAGCGCGACTGACTGAAAACCGTCTCTACCCGTTTTGACACAGATTTAGTGGAGACACTTTCAAGCGCCCCACGCGATGTCCCTATTATTCAAATCTGTGGTTTGCATACGGATTTAGATTAAGGTTTTTGAGGTCAGAAATTGAGAACAGAGCTACTGGCCTAGATCGGTCTCCTGTTCTTCGAATTAAAATGTATATGTCGTAGTCATATCGTCGACTTGGCCATATCACGATATGGCCAAACGTGAAATATCATGAAACGATGAAATCTTTTAGGACAATCACTGCGGCAGCTTAGGTGTTTCTTTGACATGTATAACACAAAAAAAAAACACTCAGTGCTGAATAACAATGCTTTTAAAAATACATGTTTTCATCAAAACCGGCCATATCATGATATGGCCAAATTTGACGATATGGCTACGACATATACATAAATTGGATAACATGCAGATATCCCAAATCAAATATTGCAAATACAGTTCCACCTCCATAGCCCACGTCAACAATTCCAGGTCGCGGAACGTGATGGACCAAATGATGGACATGCTGGAGAAATATGCGAACAATCTGGAGGATCTAGTCAACGAGCGCACGCGCCTGCTCAACGAGGAGAAGCAGAAGACAGAGGACCTACTGCACAGGATGCTGCCCAAGTAAGTATATGCACATATTTTTAAGTGAGATAAAAAGAAAGCATAATAAAACTATGATCATGATGTGTCACTCCCCTGAGTCCGGCTAAACCCGGGATCCTGAGGTTACCGATCATGGGTGGGATTGCCTCACATAGCATTAAATACAGGAGGAAGTCGAATAACCTGAATCAACAGCACGACATTTTGGGGAATCATAAATTTTTATTCAAAACGTTGTACGATGCGTAGTTCTCAGTCTTAATTATATGATATCATTGGGGCACATTAGAACATTACATCGATTCTGAGTCGCAATAATATTCTTTGTGAATGTCATGCCATATCGACGATATTGCATTAATTGTGGCATGGTGGACCATCATGTGAAACATGGCTCTGTATTTTGTCATTTATCCGTGTCCGTGTCGTATTATGTGTGGATTGTAAACTAAACGGCCATAAGAACTGTATAAGCTAATTATAAGTTATTTTGTGTTCGAGCATAATTGTTTTCGATATATGTTAAAAATTATCAATGTTTTTCGTCTATAAATGTGGATACAGCTATGACATAAATGTGTAATGCATGAGTAAAACTACTATTCAATGTTTTTATGATTCGATGTGAAAATTCATATTGATGTGGACTTGGTAGTGTTTCGTGTAATTGTTACTAATGCTACAGTGTAATATCTCTGAAATAACATAATTGTACAATGTTGTATGTCACACGACTTGTTAAGTTTGTTGAATTAACAGCACTGTGTCTCGTTCTCTTACTGTTACTGGTGGACACTGAAATATCTTTGAGTTCCACTTGATTTCATTCTGTTATACAATTGTATGAAACAAAATGAAATCAATGCAACAAGGATAGAATATTTACAATGATAACGATATAATGTTTACAATGAAATACAAAGTTTAAAAGCAGCTTCAGTGTCTGCTAATAAAAAGGAACATACACTCAGCTATGTTGAGAGTAACGCAAATACAACAAGCATATACCTACCACAATCCTGGCTGAATTAGTCAATTGTGCACTGTTTTTACATTCAGTCCTATCACAGTTACACACTGCTCAACTTTGTCTAAGGATAATTTCGCTACCCCTGTATAACTGGCCTGCTTCGAGACTTTATGGAGTAGGTACGCATAGTGTACTTACTCACTCCCACAAGTGAGATAGAGTGAAAAGTAGCGCGGGACAGACAGGGACATATACATGTGTCAGGATCGCATTCTCTCAACGGCCAAAATATAGTCATCACTACACAACGACACGGTTGAATTAGAGCTTAATACTTTAGAAATGAATCGTCATCGTGCTAGTTGTTCTCACAGCTTGATTCGAACCTTGCAAGAAGAATTTTGTACTGGAAAACAGTAATAAAGTCCCTTGACTTTATTGTATTGCGTGAAGGTTACTTTTCTCTGTTCGGCATTTCGCTTCTTCAGTGTCAGAGAACATCTACCGTAAATAAAAACTAGGCAATACTCTAGATATGAAACTATGTGCTAATTTAACTCTTGCTTTTCTATTCACATGAACAACTTATCTGAAACGAATTTATTAATTTGTATTCAGGTCTATAGAATCATTTGGTGACATTACAGAAGGTAGTTTCATACATGTACTTATGTTCAATGTATATAATAAATAAACCATTACAAAGTTGACTGACTGAAATTGATCCTCAATTATGTACCAAAAAATATAACTTAGTTATACATTTTTGTGAAAGAAGAACAAACTACAGAAATGGTGCGTGTTGCTATGGCGAATCTAATATGTTAGATGGTTAGATTAGAATACATATCAAATAAGTCATGGACTTCGAAGAGCAAACTTAGTTTGGGCTTAATGTAAAACAGTTGCGCAACTAACAATACCGATGAAACGAAAGACGAGCAAAAAACTTTATTTACTTTGTTGTACTTGTGTTCTTTTCCAGATATGGGGGTTGAAATTTCGTGAAAATGTCTGAGGTAATTAACTATCTACTGGTGATAGTAGCTAATATGGTTTGCCATAGGAAAGTTTTTTGTAAAATAACTTTTGGTAGTGATTTTTACCGTCGTAAAGTTGGCCAGTAATCTGTAGAGCTTGCTTGGGATTTGGTCTGCGTCGTAGCGTTGGTGGAGGAGACTAGCCTGGTTTGAGTAGTTAGTGGTTCTCTTGTATGTTATCTATTCCTTTCTGCGCTAACCAACGAGTGTGCACTTAGATGTCGACTGTGCGCATGCTTTGTTACTTATATAGCACACTATTTCTTAGCGAATGGTATCTGTATCCTAGTATATTTCACGAATATGTATTTAAACACTGGTACACTGACAGTTATTACATGGAACATGAGGTAAGTAAAGAAAGCATTATTTACCCCCGACGACGGCCCCACTGCTCAACTCGGATTGCTCAACTGTATAACAAAATAGTGTACAAATCGTGCCATTTTTTGTTATACATTCACAACAGCAAACCGTGATGCAGTTAAGTGACTTTATGACCAGCTCCCATTTTTTCTATTACAAAAAAATAATCTACTAGTCCTTGTCTCTTTGTCTCCACCGCCATCTTGTCCGCAGATCTGTCGCAGAACGGCTAACAACCGGCGAGGGCGTCGAACCGGAGTCGTTCGACTCAGTGACGATATACTTCAGCGACATCGTCGGCTTCACAGCGATGTCCGCCGAGAGTTCGCCGCTGCAGGTCGTGAACTTCCTGAATGATTTGTACACGGTGTTCGATCGAGTCATCCGCGGATATGACGTGTATAAGGTCGAGACTATTGGGGATGCTTACATGGTGGTGAGTGGCTTTGATAGGAATCGTAGTCGCGCTGTCGCATTTCGCCTAAGAAATTATCCAAGAAATGGCCTCATGGCGAATTATTACAAAACCGACATGTTCCTTTAAAATCCACATTCAAGCTGCCGAAAAGATTGCAGAGGTCCGAATCAAGCAGACTACTGATCAAGTTTTAACTGTCCTTTCTAATTTCTATCTTCAGCTAAAAACATAATATAGCGACACGCCTTTTCCACGCATACGGGTTGCCGGAGACACAACCGTGCCCTTCTCTATTAGCCAGACAGCCCCTTGTCAATGGAAATGGTGGAATCGGCCATGAACAATTAAAAAGTAATTGTTATGTACTCGAACGCCCAGTGTCTAAAAAAGACCACAATCTTTTACGTTCGGTTTTTTCATAGGTTTTGAACTCTATCTCGATGTGGTTAGGTTGAAAATCGCGGGCCGTGGACTGTGTACGGGGTGAGCTAGTAGAATAAACCCACAGATGAGCGGTAAAGGCCTACGCAAACCGGGAC